>WUQG02447824.1:0-13128 GCA_011317285.2 Androctonus mauritanicus | reverse complement strand
CCAACTGAACAAAAATATAAAATATAAATAATTAATAATTAAAACAAAGATATTTCATTATACCACATATATATATACATTTTTTTGTTTCTTTTTCCAGGAAAAAAAAGATATTCGAATAGCGACGTTTTACTTACATTTTGCAGTGTACAGTATTTTTGCATAGGGAGACGAGATTCTCTCGAAATACAGTTTTAGTTTAAATATTGCAAATTAATAAATGCTTAAATAGTAAATTATGAATCAATTCTCATAAGTGACAAATTAAATTTTTCTGTTTACCAAAACGACGAAAACTGGTTTAAGTGGTGATATGTTAATTCAATGATTACAGAAGATAGGGAACTTTTACTGATTTTAAGTATTAATAGCTGAATGATTTTTAAAATAAGATCAAATATGTTATGAAATAAAGATTTTTTAGATGTTTTAGGCGCCCGAAATTCGATAATCAATATATACAGTATATACAATCATCAAGTAGGTGGAGAAAAAAGTTTTTCCACCTACTTGATGAAAATTTATAAAATGGTATGTGTATAGAATAAATTTATTATATCTTGTTTATTTTATATTATTTACAGTTTTCTCAAATATTTATGAAAAGTTTGGTATAGTACAATGGGGGAAAAACACTAAATTACGTTCTGAAATAGTTAATTATCTACAAAAATAATAATATTAAAAACTCTTATTTCTTTGTATCAGGAATATTTATATTAACTGTTGTCTCTGAAGAGAATAATAGATACAATGAATAATAGGAATAGTAGGCATCTACAGTAACATATTCAAAAATACTATTTAGTTTTCTCTAAAATAGTTTGCCTTCATGAACGACAATCGGTAGCATTCATGAAAACTCTGAATGGTTATTTTTGACTATGAGTAATCTCTTGTTTTCTTTTTTTTAATACTGTATACCTTCTGTTCCTGCAATATTTTCATCTGTACAACTGGCATCATACAGAACTGTATAGGAGATTTAAGCTTTAATAAAACCATGAAAGATTATTTCATTGTACAGTACTTTCATTCATTTAAAAATTGTCCATGTTCAAAATTCTTTGAAAAAGTTTTCTCCTAATAACCATTGAATTATTTGGATAAATTTTTATAGCATTCAATAAAGAGATCACGGAGGTTGATGATATACATTTTATTTAAATATTGATCTTCGTGCAACATGATGTTACGAATTTCTTAAGGATGCAGAAAAAAATAATCATAAGATCATCGAAACAGTTATGTAAACGATTTATGATAGTGGTGACCATGTTGACATAATATAAATTTGATCGTAAAAGACTCATTTCTGAAGGATATCGACTGGAGAAGGGAAAAAAATCTCTATGAAAATTTGAAAAGATATAAAGAGATACTTACAAACTAAATACTGTACACTGGATCAAAGTTTTCTGTTTGCTTTCTCTTTATATACTGTATATGGTATTCATCTATTTAGAATTTTAAAAATTTGTAGTAGAAATACAGTACTGTATATGAAAAAGAAGAGAAAAAATTGAATTGTGAATCGCAATTTGAAAAAAATTAACTCAAAGTATCATCAATCATATCAAGAGATTACTCAGATATCATTTTGACTATGAATAATCTCTTGTTTTCTTTTTTTTTAATACTGTATATCTTCTGTTCATGCAATATTTTCATCTGAACAACCAGCATCATATAGAACTGTATAGAAGTTTTAAGGTTTAATAAAACCATGGAAGATTAATTTCTTCGTGCAACAAGATGTTACAAATTTGATTGTTTTCTTCTGTAACTATTTTAGATTAGAAAAAAAATCAGATGGTTTCAATATATTCTAATTATGAAAATGCTTGAAACGTTTAAAATTATTTCCATAATTACAATAGAATAATTGAAAACCACCGAATAATAAATAATAATAAAACTTGTACAGCAAATATATTTTTATTGAATTATAATTAATTTTCATATCATCATCAGATATTTTTACAATTGAAAATTAATAAATTTTTATGTGTTTTATAATTATAGATAAAGATATTTAAAAAGTAAAATTTATAGTTATGAATGAACATTAACTTTTTTTAATCTTTAAAATGCAATTAAACATACATTCGTCTGTTGTAGAATCTCCTCTTCAAACTAATAGGCATAAAAATCAATTCTTGAGCGTTACTAAAAAAGATATTAAATTGATAGATAACTAAAATGATAAAAAAAATTATTAAAAACAAAATGAAAAATTTTGATCGATCGTTTTTGATTTAAGTGTATCATAAATATTGATAAACTTCTCTGCAATCAATACAAGATACAAACAAAATTCTTTCTTTTTTTCAACATGAAACTTCCTATCAAAATTTTTTATTTTCAATAATTTTTTTATATCACTTTAGTTATCTATCAATTAATATCTTTTAACGATGCCCAAGAATTTATTTTATGTCTATTAGTTTGAAGAGGAGATTCTACAACAGATCAGCGTATGTTTAATTGCACTTTAGAGATTAAAAAAGTTAATGTTCATTCATAACTGTAAATTTTATTTATTTTTTTTTTTAATCGGTTTGCATATTTCCAAAAATTCTTACAAACTCTTAACAGGTGAGAAAAACAGAAATTTTCTAAATAAATACACCAACTTAAATCAGTTTCCAAAAATTGTAGCGTTTCCAATCTCAATAATCGGGCTTCCTCAGCAACTGAATATCAAATAGTAGAATTAAAAGTTTGTAAAAATTATTATTCGATATGTATTTGTTGAGAAAACTGCAATTGATGAGGTCGAAAACATTTCAATTCTTGTAAATTGTTTATGTGTTATTGACGATATAGCAGGATGGATATTTAAAAAAATTTTCACCTGTTCCATCTTTTAAATTCGTATCAAATTAATAAAAATATTTAGACAAATTTAAAGCATAATTGATAAAATAAGTTGTTATAAGTACGTATCCAAAAATGTGGGTTATAAAATTCGAATTTATATATATATTTATTAACACAAAAAAGAGTTGTGAACATGAAAGTTCACAACTCTTTTTTGTGAGGAAAAAGAGGACGACCCAAGAAAAGATGGCAAGATATTGTGGATGAAGATCTGAGATCAAAGGGTCTCAAAGGAATGGACAAAGGATAGAGCGCAATGGAGAAAGCTCATCAAAAACAGCAAACCTCATATAGAAATGGGAAAAATTTAAGATGAAGATTTACTAACACGTGGACTTCGTGATGGGATCACTTACGTATCACTAAAATGTCACAACTTGAAATTTTCGGTGCTGTAACAGTTCCATTATTATGTATCGAAATCGTATTTGTTTAGAATGAATATGAATTATCAATAAAAAAGCTGTTAGAAAAATTAAGCATAAATATACAGAATTTGATTTCCTATGCTTTTAGATGCTATAAATTCTTAATTCAAGAGTTATTCTTCGATTAACGATTTGGTTCGATTTTTGGAGATTATTGAGCACGAATCAATATCGGGAATGCAGTAGCAGTTAGGATTTCATTATGAGGGCCTGATTCACGATAAGATCAGCCACTGCCTTAAAAAATGTGGATACATGAGCCAAAATCGAGCTATCCATAAAAAAAAAAAATGAGTGAGATCAGAATTTGATTCTGGTCCATCAGAATTATTATTAATGTGTAATCTAATTTTCTCAAAACTTTTATTTTAATGATTGTGAATAATATCGGATGCAAATTTTAAAATATTTTTGCACTAAATTTTCACGTACAAAATAATCAAACCATTGTACATGGATTCGTGCGCTTGTGAATTGCATTGAACATCGCAGGGCTTATCAATTGCATCATGATTATAAGTACGAGTAGTCGTAAATCGAAGGCGATCGCATATTTTAAAATTTTATTCTGTTAAAAAATTACAAGATACCTATCCATATCATGGAAGCTATTGTATAAATTAATACAAACAATATGTATTTCATTGATCTTAATAGACCCATTGAAAAGTTAGTACAGTATCATTATATTCTTGATTTATTCAGAACAAAATTTATGCATTCAGGACAAAATTTATGCATGTATTCAGGGCAAAATTTATGCATTTATCCAGCTATAGCTTAGAGTCTCTCATTACTAGGGATCTCACGATTTATTAAAATAAATGCATTCAAGAGAAACCTTTTAAATGTTACAATTTGAACTACAATATACATAAACCCGATCCTGGCTGCATTTGTCACTGTTTGAGACAATACTCCAACTATAAAATGCGATTTGCCAGTTTATATAAGCTATAAAATTTTTTATTCATAAAATTTAGTAGGTTGCATCACAGTAAAAATCGTTTATAAACATTCCATTCTTCAGATTTAATTTTAATCCTTATTTTTAAAAGATATAATTTAACAATTTGTCATTTGTATAATTAATTTAATTATTAATTAAAAGGATTAATTAATCGAAATATTTTATTTCATTATCCACGTTCGGTTTGATTATCCACCATATTTTTAAAACGTCATATTAACACCAGGCAAACTCAGCAGAAAATTTATTACTAGCTAAACATTCGTCACAGAGGATTGAGCAAAGAGGAAGAATTGAAATCAACAGAAATCGATCAACTTGATTCCTATTCCTTTATTTCTGCTTATCATGGGATGTGGGAACTATCCCCGTATCTACAGTTTGGCAATCCAGAACAATATTACTTGTCCACCCTTGCAACTCGTTGCACTTGAACATTAATGAAAAGTTTTTGGGCAGTAAAATTTATTATTTTTTAACAATTAATCCTAGATAATTTCATTGTGACGCCTTTAAAAATTTATTTAAAAATTGTAAGCAAAGAAAATGATCTAAAATGTCCATCTGACTTACTTAAATTTATTCTAAACTAAAAATTGATAATCATTAATGAGTAAATTAGTACTTTATGATTATAAAATAAGTGAAATCATCATCATCGATTCATTGATGGTTAAGAACAATAATGCTTACCAGTTCAGATTACCCAAGATATCTGAACTGCAGATATCTTGGATCTAATATTATCATTTGCATATTTTTATCTATGATCTGATAAAATCAATTCCTTTTAACCTCTATCCCAAGATTATAAGAGGGAAATATAGATTAAAACGGTAGTTGTGATTTTATAGAATGGATAGGGACAAGGAGAGGAGAGAAAGAGATCTATGATACTTTGACTGCAATTCAAGATATCCGGCCAATTAATACTGGTCTGTAGGCAGTGCCATAGCATGATGTGATAAATTATAATTAAAAATTTCTTGTTTACCTTTAATTCTAGAAAATATATATATAATATTTATTCGATATTTGTCTCTCTTCGTCCTTCTAATATCTCCTTGATTGTACAGAGAGATTAAATATCTTTTATACTTGAAGGATATCTATGTGTCAAATTTCAATCTTGATTTGTGGGAAATCTACTTTACGTTTTATTCTTGATACTTGAGGGATGATTTTTAAGTTTTATTCTTGCCTTATCGACAATTTTTTAACTTTCTGAAACTATTCCCTTTCAGAAATGACTTGTTCCTTTCAGTGACGTGTTTATCATTAGGCGCAATAGGCGAGCGCCAAGTCTTCAAGGGTCCCAAAATTTAATTTATAAACACTGGAGGTTCCAAAATCCCTTAGCTTAAGGGCATCAAGAGATATAAATGCGACATTGATTCCTTTTTAATCCTCTTATGTACGGACACACCAAGGCCCAAATATATACACATACAAGAGGGTTCGCATTTGTTTTCAATACTCCTGTTAATGGAACATAAATAACTTACTGTATATATTCGAGTACTACGAATTATCATCTTCATTCTTCTTTCACTTTACGATATTTTTATTATAATAGTGAATTTTATTTTATTGATATAGTCGTGTTCATTAATTCGTAAATTTTGCATAATTTGATATATCGTGAGCAAAAATCGGGTGAATAAGAATATTAATTAGACAACCGACGTTTTGAAAGTCATATTTTAATTTGCATCAAGAACTCGATACTAAATTTATTACTTTATGAAACTTCTCATTTGCTTAAATTTCTTAATAAATAAGCAAATCGGATAAAATTTTTTTTGCGAATTTCTCTAAACCATCCTATATCTGAGAATTCGCATCTATAATTATAAAATATTGTACCTGTGGAAAACAACTGATTTTTCAGTAAATAAAAAGAAAAAATTCTTTAAAAACTGAACGACAACTTCGTGTTAGTCATAAGAATTGTAGATATTAGTCGAATACAGTGGAATCCCGTTTATACGTTTTTGAAGGGGATTGATGAAAATTATGTACAACTGAGATTAAGGTTAAAATGAAGCTTTTTATTTTAACTTTTAATGTTGAAAAAATACATTAAAACTTAAAATTTAAAAAAGTTAAACTAAATACTGTATAACATATGTTTTTTTCCATATATTAAAACTTAAAATTAAGAAGTATCATTAACCATGATGGGCAAATACAGTTATTTCGGCATAAAGAAAGAATCAATTGCAGTTTGTTTTTTGGATGTAATACTACATTCATAGATCGAGCCTTTATAAGCAACTATTATACTCATATTTTCATCACTAATGTTTTTTGATCTTATATAACATTGTGTTACTTCCAGTGTAACACAACATTACATAACATCGGTAGAAAGACTCGTAGGATAAGTTTTGGTTTTATTTTTTGTATTCATTCTACTTTCTATTTCGTAAGATAATGTAGTTTGCAGTATAACAAATTGTTCCTTTGTCGAAAAAGTTTGGCAAAGATTTCTTGAATTTTATGTATAAGTGCGACGAAACGACTCTGGGGGAATAAAAATAATAGCGTATAAATGCGAAAACGTATAAATGGAAAATGTACAAGTGGGATGATTTTATATGCAAAATCGAAATACAACGTATAAGTGCGAGAAAGGTAGAAGTGAGAAACGTATAAACGGGGTTCTAGTGTAATTGAAACCAACTGAATAGAATTCCTAACCATGGAACTAGAATTAATGCAGATGATGATGTTCAAAACATACAAAAACAATAATCATTAAATGGATGCTATGAATAGAATTAAAAAAAAAAATAACAAATGAAATTCGGTGAATAGTAGTAATGTAACTAGTGATATAAAAAACAAAAAGCAAAAAATAGTGACAAATAATTCCTCATGAAGGTAGAAAAACGGTACGAATCTATTAAAATAACTACAGATAAATATAGGATATATGTCTACTATTGTTAAGGAAAAATTTCAAGTTTTTCGCTTTTTAATTATTTTAAAATCACTGCAGAGAAAATACTGTACTTTATTTATATACAGTGCATAATTTTGTTTCTTTTAAAATTTAAATCTCAATAAAAAATTATTTCGAAACTGTTTTTATTCTTGTGAGAAAAATATTATCATAAAGAAATTTATTGAATTATTATAGAATACCTTCAATTAAAATTTTAATAAAACTTTTTAATCGTTACATAAACAGCGATAAAAATTCTTATTGACATTCTTAAATATAAGTATAGAAAAATTTAATTAAATTGCATACAATTAATGTTGAGTTATCATATATAAGTTATCCATAACTCACGATGGGAATATGTTCAAAATTTTCAATCTGCCATAACTTGGAAATGAAAGTTAAGTTTCCCAACTACAAACTGGTAACATTCAACAAATTTTAAAAAATAAATTAAGTACAATAAAAAGCTAAAGATGTATCTAATCATCGCTAACACTTCATTCAGAAGAAAATATTAAAAAAAAAAAAAACAAAAGTAGAACATATATTATAGCTACACTTGCATAAACAAGTTTGTAATGAAACTAAATATAATTAAAAATGATGAAAGGCATTCCAAACCCACCCACAAGTTGCCCCACATCCATGGTGAAGGCCAAAGCATTTCTATGTGACCAGTCTAGACATCAAAGACGGTATTTATAACAAAAATAAAATTTTAGTTGGCATCGTTGAAACCTAATGATTTCTATTATATTATAGCATCATACTTTTTGATATCGATCTGTGTCTCACCACAATAATAAATTTGGAGTTTGTTATATCTTGAAAATATAAAATACTTCCATACTGCACATTTATTCCACCAGCTTTAACCATTTAAAAATAGAAGACACTCAGATCTCTCTAACTTGTAAGATATATTCTTAACATATCTCGAACTATTTAATTAATGTATTTTTATGGAAATTGACAGTTGAAAACGATCTCAAAAAAAGTATCGACTAGTTTTTTATGAACTAATGAACAATTAAAGACGGAGAAGAACTGATAAAGTAAACAACGGATTTATTCCCTCTTTCAATCAAGAAAGAGGGAATAAATCTACATAGCCCAGATGAAGAATTCCGCAGAGAGATTGTCTGTTATAAACTAGAATTAATCTTATGTCTGTCATAGGTAATCCTCGACTTATGATCATTTGTACTTATAATGATGATGTAATCAATAAATTCTATGATTTGATCAATGCAATCCATATCTCAAATCCTCGACCTTCATTGAAATTGAATTTAGTCATTTAAAAGTGGAAAGGTTTCAAATATTTTTCTTTAATAACTTTCGAATTATTTAATAGAATTTTATAAAATATAATAAGCTGATCAGAACATTAAAGTCGAATTTGAAATGATATTAATTGATCTTGTAGATTCGTTTAATTAAAAATGGTTAACGATGAATCTTTTTTCTTTGTAATTACTTGTATATTATGATATTGAAGATAATTTTGATGGCATATTTTTATCCATTAACGTTGATCATTTCAAACAACTCGGATCCTCTAGGATAGTAAGCCATACTTTACCACGCAGCCTGAAAATTAGCTTGGAAATTAGGCGATTAATCCTTTCCCGAACTACTTGTTATCTGCTTAGTAGCGTGATAGTATATTGAGATAATACAGATTTTGTGTATTGTTTTCCCAGACAAAAGAGAAAATTATTTTTTATTTTCCTTTATTATATTACATTGCTAACTAAAACTAATTTTGTTCAGTTTCAATCTTCGATAAATTAATTATTTGAAATTTAAAATATATCAGTCATCCCAAAAGTAATGTCTTTTTTATACTGCACTTGTTCAAACGTGCCTCAGCTTCTCTAAATATGGATTTTTAAAGCTTTCACAACATTGAAAGAATGTAACTGATTCAATTGGAGAACATGTACTTGATTGAATTAAACAAATGATTTATCTTTTATATCCTTTCAAAATTTAATGCTAAAAACGACATTACTTTTGGGATGACCTAAAACGTATAATATTTTGTAGTTATACAAACTTTAAAAGCCATGTGCTCGGCTTTTATGATTGGTAATAATTTTTAATGGCTGTGTGCTCGGTTTTTAGATGGGTAGTGGTTTTTAAGGTTGGTTTAAGGATGTTTTTATGACCAACATAACGTTACTGCCATCTATTAGTATATTAATGAATTTTTCTGAAGTGATAATCGTATTTTTTCGTGTGTTTTAATATCTGAAGCCTCTGAATAACAGAATGTTACTGTTTCAGTCAGATACAGTATAATATAAAAAATACAAGAGCTATTTACATGTTTTTATCTATAAATTCTTCTAATATGTTATTAATTATTTTTCTGTTTTAGTTGTTTAATTTTCCATATTTAAAGGAATCACATCGCATCATAAATGCGATTTTCACCTAGAATATGCTTTTTCCATTTCCAGATCTCACACCTTTAGTTTTTTTTAGGAAGGGCCAACTGGAGGATAAATTCAACACAGGCTCGTCGAATTTATCCTCCACTTGTTGGTTAAGCCACCAGTGATATGGGTGATATGCACTGGAATGCCCGTATTTAGTAACTGCTGGTTATAGATTGATTTAAATGTCACGAGGGAAGGATTATTCGATAACAATCCGACATAGTCATTCCCACTATGGGTAAGGGGTTAGAATATGCCTACCATCCTCCTCGCACCATTTTCGTACCAGTCTCGTCATTAGAGGAAAAATCTCTTGCTAGAACCTCCATATTAAAAAGTGGAGAAAAAGAAGAAGAACAATCCGACAGATATCGAATAGAGTGATTGGCTCCGGAACATCAATGTTCGCTATAGTGAATAGTAAAACAGAATCTTATTTTTTTTATTGATTTTATTCATTTTTCTACTTATCAATAGGTAATAAGTAGCTCGAGAATTTGAATGCCTATCACGAGTCAATAATAGTCATAACGAGTTCAGTATTTGGTGAAAACGGGTTATCGGCAAGCTTAGACCCCATGGAAATATTTTGAAATACAGGAGAAATATCCTTTGCAAATCTTCCAAAATCGCTTTTAGAGCAACTGTTCCAGCCGAGTGTTAGAGATGAAAAAATCATTTTGCTTTATCAGAGAAAAAATCTGTGAAAAACATCAAATAACGGTTACAAGCAATTATTGCATGTAACACACTTTTATCAAACTGTGAATAACTAACATAACTTCCTAAAATACATACTGTGCTTCAAAAATGCGCATTACTTAATTATTAAAATTATCGACTTTTTTTTTTCTTCTCTACGTTTTAATATGGAGGTTCTAGCAGGAAGGATCTTTTTTTTCGATGACGCGACTGGTACGAAAATGATACGAGGCGGACGTGTCCGCCGGGCGGTTCTGTGCCGTATGGGGGTCCCATCTCAGACCCTAGTAACGGATTTGGGCACCGCCAGCAATCCGGTACTGTATAGTGACGGACGCGTCAACTACCGCGTAGGGTATGAGATGACCCATTTAGTAGCCTTTTATGACACGCGGGGTCGGACCGTGGGCATATTCTAATCCCTTACCCACAGGTGATTGGAATCCATTGGCTCTTCGTGTTCAATTTTAACAGGGATTTATCCAGCATAGATATCACGATGACATATGTATAACAATGTTTCTCCAGCATAGCGACGTGGCGACGTCACTCATTTACAGCATTGTGACGCCAAAAATTACCGGTATTTATAAAATCAACTGTTAGTTCGCGATGACTTCACGATAAGGTGCCTATGATGGCTTTGTGATAGATATTGATGATTGGTAATCCAATCTTTCCCTTATCTGCTTACACTTAACGTCATCAATTGTCAAAATATCAAATAAAATTTTAATATATATGTAGAAGATGAAATAACTTACTATTGTACAAACATTTAGATGTTTGTGACGAATGAACATTGTGTGAGTAAGCTAAAATGAAAATATTTCCTTTATATCGTCCATTGTTTTTAGAACATCTTTAATTAAGTTGTTCAAAAATAAATGTTAAAAATCCATCTTCAGTATTGGTTTTCATATATTCTAACAATTCATCAATGTTGTTATCATCAGTTATATTCGCAATACCTATAGTAGATATGTTTAATAAAATAAAATCAATCTTATTTTCTAATTCCTTATTAATTCTAATCTTAATTAGATTAGAACTTGATTGGGGCAACTTTTTAAGTAAAACTTTTTTTGCAATTAATAAAACATTTTATGATAAATCAGTACTGATAATTATTGATAGAACAACATAAAACGAACCAACATTTGATACAATTCAAGAAAACTGCTTTCTCTGAATCTTTAGAAGAGTCTAATTATATTATTTTCATATTTTGATATCAAATATTTCATATCATCACAGACGTTTTTCTGAATAATTTTTGTGATCAATTAGATTTTGATATCTAGCATATTTAACATATCCTGATTCTCTGTATACCAAACTATTTGATGAACTTGGCGTACAGGTGAATTTTCTGGCAAATTTGGGAATATATTGATACAGATCTTTTAGTTTAGATATATATTGAGGATATTCTTTTTCTTTACCCTGCACCTCTGGTCAGTGGCGTACCAAGGGGGCGGAGAGGCGGACCGCACCGGGCCTCTGATCAGGGGACCTCCGAAGAACCTTAAGTTTTAAGTGTATATAACTATATGTAGGAATATAAAAAAGGGACTCTGTATTTTGGAAGGATGATTACTTATGTGCCGTGTTTATGTTAGACGCGCTGCTGCTATATTTTTATAAGATATGAGCAGTTTTCCACTTCTCTAGCAATGCACCCGCCTCATGCGACAATCTGGGTGGTAGATACGACTCTATATACAGAAAATGGGTGGTAAGTGCGTGTCATTTTAACTATTTAATTTTGATTGAATAAATGTTAATTATATATTTTAGTTGACATTTTATACGGTGATCATTCCAATTAGGGGGCTCCAAGGAGACTTCTGCCTCGGGCTCGATAGCTGCAGGTCCGCCTCTGTTTCTGGTGGATCTGGGATCAAGAAGACAATGGGGATGAACGAGATGGACTCGATTCTCTCATGAAAGATTTGTAAGTATGGACTTGGAAATTAAACTCATTTATCTTTCAAAATATTATTACAATATCCTTCCATTTCGGATTTCCATCCGGCTGACAATATGCTATATGTAGTGGTCATAATTTCCAATTATTGGATTTTCACCATTTTAATAATTTACTACTTGTTACAAAATAGACCCATCGGCTTAACCATTCAATTAATTAAGTTTAAAAATATCTATCAAATTTTGTATGCTAACTATCTTAAAACGATATGCGACTTTAAGCATAGGCTAATAATATTCCTTCATCATGTTATCTTTTGATATAATTAATAGTCCAGCTGCAATCCTTGGATAATTTTTTATTTATGTAATGAAAAAGTTCAGTTTAAATAAATAAACTGAACTTAATTTAAAGGATTTTTTTGTCGTCCGGATTGGCCACGTGGAAATGACTTTTCACTCTGGAGGATCCGGGTTCGAGTCCCGGGTCCCACGCCTTGAAAATATTTATCTCGGGATCGGAGTCCGGTACGTCGATCCCGTCCTTCACAATCCGGATGCCCCTCCGCAGGGGGTGGGCAGTATGTGGGGTTAGGCCACGCTTGCCCGAATGTCACTTGCCCGATCGCCAGTTGCTCGAATCTTACTTGCCTGAATCCCACTTGCCCGAATCCCATTTGCCTGATTCCCATTTGCTCGATTCCCAATTTCCCAAACACGTTTGCCCGATTCCCATTTGCTCGAATACTATTTGCCTGATTCCCAATTGCTCGAATCTCATTTGCCCGAACCCGCTTGCTCGAATTCCTATCT
>WUQG02447813.1:0-13131 GCA_011317285.2 Androctonus mauritanicus | reverse complement strand
CGCCGTCAGGGGGCCGCGAAAAAGGCGATACGGACAAAATATCACTTAACTACTATACTACATTAGAGAAAATTCAGGTTTCTATATAACGAAGTTTCTGTATATTAAAATTTTTCTAAGGCACCTTCAATTTCGATATATGGAGGTCCGACTGTATTTTCTAATAAAATATCAATAAATTGCTGTTGTAGTTTATTTTCTTTTCTGTATTCAGAAAGGTATTAGATCTTTCACATTAATGTTATATTGGTCTTATATTCAATTGTATTTTGACACATCTCAAGTATATGTACACATTGGATTTAAATGATCAATGTATGTTTTATTTGAACAAATGAAGCATTTGTTTCTTCCACAAGCAAGTTCAAGAATGGAAAGAAGCTAATTTTTCTCCAATGAGCTTTTTTTCTTCAAAGATTTAACTTGTAGTTAAATGCTCTAAATTTTTCTGTTATACCAAATAATATTTCCATTTAAATACTTGTATTTGGTTTTTTTGAATGCTTGTATTTAATTTATTAATTTTGTTAAATATGGTGGAAAGATAAGAAATCTATAAAACCATTCAAAATTTGAGAACAGTGAAGCAAAAGGATGTTCCATTTCTATTAAAAACATTTCTACTTTCATGCACATTTTAATCAATCATTGCATAACTTTTCCTTTGAAACCATCTAGCTTCAGAATGGTACAACAAATGCAAATATTTTGAACAAAATCAATGTTCATTTGTATATAAATTCTTAAGAGTTATTTTGATTTAATGAAATTAACAATTTGAACTGCATGTTTCAATACAGTCTCCAAATACCACAGACAATTTTTTTGATTCAAGATTCTTCATGTGCAAGAAACAGTTCATTAAGATTAATTTATTTTCTTTCTTGGCATGGGTGGTAAATCCTTTATTGAATACAATCATTGCTGGTAATCCATCATAACATGCTGTAACATTGATTTCAGCTTAAATTTTCTTCCAGTAAAAAAAGAAATCACTAATTACACAATATCTTCTCTAATTTTAGTGGTTTTTTTAACCTTTTCAATGCTACAGCTTTTTTGTAGTTAAGCCAAATTAATATGAAAAAATAAATTAATTAAAATTATAAAATCTCACTTAATTTTCATTGAAATTTTTTGAAATTTTTACAATTTATTAAATTTTTTATTGTCATTCTAAAGATATATAAATTTTTTCTAATTTTATTTCTTTCACAATTTTTCATTCATTATGTGAGATCAGAGAAAACAAAATTTTTATATATAAAATCTTAGCCATCCAATGAAATATTTGGTATTTTTTGATAGCAACAAGTCTTATGAATAACGTAAGGTATGAATGAAGAAAATTGGATAATAATTTAAACTATAGATAAAAAACGAAGTATTATGCAAATTTTAATTAAGTTAATTAATTAATTAGTTGAAAAGTAACATAAATTTATTAAAATATTGTCATTTCTTTAACAAAATATATTTATTGTTATGTTTTTCCTTCTTTCATTTCAATAATTTTTATTTTAATTTTTTTATAAATTTTTGAATTTATAACCAAAAACATGAGATATGAAAATCATCCATTCTTGTACATAAACAGCTATAACTTTTTTACTTTACTTTAATTGGCCTTCAGATGCTTTGTTGACACGCTATACCCAATACCATGCAGCACAGTAAAGTAGGATTGACTGCTATTTCCTGCGAAATGATTGGCCGTCACAAAAGTGCTACATCCTTTTTATAGCCTGGGGTTGTTTACATTAGGATTTTCTCATATTTTACTAAATTATCAGTAGAAGTAAAGCTAATAAATGAACAAATAAGTAAATATATTGTTTATTTTAACAGAATTAACCAAAATTTTTGTACTATTGGCAAAATTTTTTCAGTTTTATGAATTTTATAGCTCATCATACTAAAATTCCATGTTTTAGTTAAAATTTCAAAAATAAATTTACCTCACTCTAAAATCAAAATAAGATTACTAAATTATAATAAGATTCAATGAAAAATAATCCAAATTCTACTAATACAATCTATTCACATTTTTTATTTTTACAAGAGAGTTTAAAAATAAATTTCAGCAATTGAAAAATTTAGGGCCATAATCAGAGGCACATATTTTCACTCAATAAATGCAAAAAACTGCTTCATGATAGCTTCACTATTATAAATCAAGATTGAATTTTTTTTTATATCATTTTTTATTGTTTTTTTTTTTGTTCTGCCATCTTGACATGTATAACCCATCAAACACACTGAAAGAGTTAATAGTCAATAAAATAAAAATTCTTCTTCAAAGTCTTTTCCCCTTAATAAGATATAAAAATCATGAACTATGTGCCATTGCTAATATCTGTTGATTAATTGAATTGAAAGCTAAAATATTCACTCTTTTCAAAACTGATACAATTTGATCCTTAATGTCATTTGATTGTCTAGTACAGGTAGTCCTTGACTTACAACTATTTGTACTTATGGTGATGAGATGTAATCCGTTAATTCTGTGACTGGTCAATCGATTTAATGGGTTTGAGTCTGTCCCAGAGGTGTTATATATGGAAAGCATCCTTTTATTTTTTTGTATATATATTTGGTTCTTGTATATTTGTGTTTGTTATGTTCATTAAGATAATATATAGTGTCTTAGTGAACATTATTAGTGAAAAATCCATAAATTTGGGCATTTATGACGTATGACTATTCTGACTTACAATGGTGAGGGTTGAAAACAAATTGTCATAAATCAAGTATTACTTGTATAAGTCTGAATTATGTCATTGGACAAAAAGAATTTATTCAACCATATCAATTGCTACTGATTTTATTAGTTCTTCAGCAATTGTTTTTTTTTTTTTATTGTTTTGAAATTCTCTAAGCCATCAAATGAGATGCTGATATAATAATTTCCAGATCTTTTGTGAAGCTTTTTGAGCCATCTAATCTTTGCAATTTCAATGCTTCTTTCCCCAAGAAAAAAGTTTGATCCATATTAACCAAATTATAATGTTTAATTTTTAAGTGTTGTTTCAATTTATTTTCTTTTATTGATTTTTTTTACTTAGAACTTCTGCATAGATTACATATTGAAGTTTATTGATTCCTTGATTGCTTATGCAAATTAATCCATAATCAAGAAATTTTCCCTTGTACAATTGTTTAGACATCTTAGGCTACAAAGAAAATTATATGTAAATAAATAATTGCAAATACTTAGTTATTTTCACAAGTTTTCCTTGCATCAATCTTCATATTTGTAAAACATAAGCCATAAATGCTAACAATGTTGCTATATATTGACACAGTGCAGTGCTTCACCTTACTATATGCCTCACTATTTTGATCCATGGCATGATTAAGTTCTGCAAAATGTGCTTAGTTTATGGAAATATGAATTAGCAAAAAATGTAATTTTAATTCAATTTAAATTTTCAATGATTTTTTTTAATAAAAAAAAACCTAAAACTATTAATAGATGGTGTATGATTCACAACCTACTACAGATAGTTCTGCAATCCACTTTTGAGTCACAACCATTAGGTTGAGAAGTGCTGAAATAAACAATACTGTATACTTAAACAGAAATTAAAATATAATAAAATTGAACATCAAGAAAAATTAAAAATGGAACAAATGATGATGATATGATTTTTCAATTACTTGGCACTTATTGTTCCTAATGAATAGCATCTTATTTCTGAACTCCATTAGAAGTCCATTAAATGAAGGTTTTACTGTATTATTCAAAATATAATAGATTAAAAAAATTCACTTATCCTTTAAAATAATTTTTTGCAGCCTATTTTTTTAATTCGTTCTTTGACATATATGAGACATCATATGATGAGAAGACGCAAACCTAGGTAAGAATGATGTAAAAAATTTAATTTATATTGTAATTGTTATTCAATATTCCATTTCTTACATAATTTTATAAAATTAAAAATATATATATATAATGTAAGATTTTCAAAATATTTCTTTATTATATTTTTGTCTATTTTTGAAGTTTTTCCACCTTTTAGAAAATTTTAATTTGAGTTGAAAAAAATTAATAGATTCAATTATTTAAATATTGATATTGTATTTTAAATAAAATAATTCCTGATGATAATTTTTTTCAGTTATTTATTTCTACTACATACATACAGATCTCACTTTGCATTGAATGTGTATTCTTGAAAAATGTGATCATACTGAATTATTCAAATTGAAATATAATTTCATAAGAAATCTTTGAAATATGAAAAATAGTTAACCAACACTATTATTTTTAACAAATAAAATTTAAAACTTAGCACTATAGATTCATTAAATTAAGAAAATAACAGGTTTAGATAAAAATATTGCAGTAGGTCCTTATAACATTGGGGTTAGGCTACTGAAATTTATGACGCTAACTGAATCCAGAAAGCCCATAGACTTGATGTTATAATTTGGAGTTACATTCTTAGAGTATTTTCTTTTTGATACTATTTGGTAAATTTGTCATGTGATCATTACTATATTATTCAATAATGAAATGAATGAAAAGTGTGAACTTATATAACATTTTCCAATTAAAATTTATACTTAGCAGTTATGTATTATGTATAGGAAAGAAAATTATTTTCTAATAAAAGACATTGTAGAATTTGTACATGTTATGTTTGTAATTAGTTTTCTCAACATTAATTCTCAATCATTTGTTAATAGCAGCATGATTTCAGTCTCTATTATATATCGACTACACCTGTGGATATCAGCCAGATTGTAGTGTGTCCATAGTCAAACTGATTATGGACCCCTCATAAATTTTCTAAGGAGTGGGATTCTAATTTGTGAGCCTGAATTCTCTGTTTAGGAATTTGAAGCATTTTTACATGGCAAATCTGATCAATTGTCTTATTGTGATATAGTTAACACAGTGTTCATAGATTATTGTATACTTGAGTTAATTCATATAAAATGTAGTTACTTGGTTTTTTTATCACTACTATAGATTTCTAATATATTTTCTGTCCTTTATAAAGGGAAATATTAGAAAATAAGACTATTCCTTCTGCTTCTTTAATTTTTTAATAGATTAATTTAATTTTTGTTTGCAATATAAGAGAGAAATGATGTTAAGTAAGGGGATTGTTAAATGAGGACCTACTGCATTTTAACTTAATGTAATTGTTTATCTGTAAAATTTTCATTATGACATATTGTGCTGTATTTGGTTGTATTAACAACAAGATGTTGAGAATATGATTTTATTAGTTTCCTAAAGATAGTGAATATCTTTTATGCTGCTTTCCAACCAAAAGTTACTAAACAGTAGAATGTTCAAATGTCCATCACAAGACACTCACATTCATGGTAGAATCAGCCATCAAGTGAAGGAAGGGTTTAAAACAAGCTGGTCCAGATCTCTCCTGAAAAAATTTACAGATATGGAATCCAAGATTTGAATCCAGATCCTCCAGTACTTATTTCATACTTTGATATGAAGTATACTTTCAATGCAAGTTCAATTCTGCTAACAGAATGATGAATATTAAGGTAAATGAATTTTGTATGTACTTATATACAAACACACTAGTAGTAGTAATTAAACCATGTAATACAAGCTGCATAAAGTTTAATAGCTATGAATAAAGTTTAGTAATTTATTAAAAATAAAAGGTTTCTGAACAATCCAAATGCAGACTTTTACAATTATATTTTAGCTTAATATTGTCTTAATTGTTTTATAATGCATCTTTAGAAGTAGCACAAACTAAAACAGTGCAAAGTGTGGTTTGGATGTATATTCAAATATTTATTAAAATATAAAATAAAATTCAATAAAACATAGAAAATTCAATAAGATAATTTAGCATTTTCAGTGAAAACCTAGAAATATTTCATAATATTGTTGAAAATCTAGATCAAACATAGTGATATGCAGTATTTTCTGGATCTATTGCTCATGATGATATAAAATAAACAAGCAGATAAACCAAAGTGCAATAACACAGTAAACATTTAACATTAACCCGTTCGCTGCCATTGAGTTTATACATATCAAGGAAGTGGAACAAAAACAATAAAAAAAATGATATAAGAAATTCAATTCTGATTTTATTAATCCAGCTTTTGAAAATTGGTTTTTATGTGAAATCATTGAAAATATGCCCTTCTGATGGTGGACCCTAAATTTTTCCAGTTGCTGAAATATTTTTCTAAACCACATGTAAACAAACACTGTTTATATTTTGAATGGCTTGATAGAATTTGGAAATAATTTTTTAGAATTTTTTTATTCCATCCTGTTGATTTTAAAGTCTAATCAAACCCATTCTGATTATGCGATTCAATAAAAGATATTCTGGAAATTTTTGAAAAAAAAATCAAATTTTTCTTCAAATTATAAAATTCTGAAAATTAAAAAATATTATAGATAATAAAAAGTGTATAAAGAATTCTTGGTCTGCTCGATTAGTGCTAGAAACGTAATCTGATTAGAATATTCCTGTACCTTCTAGAGCAGTTGAAAGAAAATAGTATAAAAAAGCATCTGTAGACACTCAAAGGAAAGTTATACTCTCAGTGTGATGGGATTTTAAAGGTATTGTGTTTTTCGAGCTCCTACCAAGGAATCAAACAATAAATCAGATGTATAATATCATCAATTGGACTATTTGAACGAATCTATCATCCAGAAACGTCCAGAGCTCATTAATCATAAAGGAATAGTGTTTAGTCATGACAGACTACACACAAGTTTGATCACCCGTCAAAAATTGTTGGAACTTGAATGGAGTATATTGCCACACCCACCATACTCACAAGATCAGGCATCATTAGATTTCCACTTGTTTCACACTCTTCAAAATTCCTTGCGTGGTAAAAAGTTTAATTCTGATGAGGCTGTAAATCTACACCTTGCTAAGTTTTTGCCAATAAAGATAGATTCTTCTATGAACTAGAAATTATGAAGCTCATGGAGAGATGGCAAAAGGTCATTGAACAAAATGGCCAATATATCATTGATTGATCTTTTTTCATTATATAAATAAATGATTTTGAAAAACATAGAAAAAATGTGTCATGTCTTTTCTGACAACCTAATATATCAAAGTCGACTTCATGATATTTTTTCACTAATGCTGCATTTAGGTTGCTTGAAGCAATATCTCTTTGGTAATAACTTCCAGAGCTTTAGTCTGATCTAAAGCCCTGGAAGTTTTTCTTATATATTCCTCTTTGCAATTCATATTTTTATTAAAAGCCAGAATTCTATAAGTTCTAAGCATAAATGCAAAGTTTTGGAGTTTATTTCTCTTTAAGTTTCAAAAATTATAGGCTATTGCTTGTATGTAATGTTAATATCAGCTTTTTTCTTTACCAATTGGGACATATTTCTAAAAACTGAATAATATGTGACAAGCTTTTAGAAGATTTCAGGATTTTAATAATCAATATAAGAATTCAGAATATGATGGGTATCAGGATATAATTGAATATTTTTTTGGTAAAACTGATAAGCTATACAATTTTAACATGAAAGAATATGTATAAGCCATGAATAGCACCATATTTCAAGATAGTATTTGGTTTAATTTGTTTACTTCTAAGGTGTTGCAATGAGTTATAATCCTTTAAAACAGAAATTTAAGCATTGCTTATTTGTAGAAAATTGGGTCATTTGATCAGGCTAGAATAATAACAAGTAAAACTGTGGACTTTATAGAAATTGATGTTCTATAATCCAGCCCTGTAAGATCAATATTTACATCAAGGAAATGAATCATATTTTGAGAAAGCTGGTTTAATTACAAATTAAAGCCCAGATCTGTATCATTAAAGTCTTTGATAAGATCTTGCACTTTATAGTTATTTCTCTATAATATGAAGATATCATCCATGTATCTAAAATATAATTTAATATATGATAAATAGGATGAAAGGATTTGTTTTTTTATGTCTTACAGCAAATTTTGTCATTATACTAGTTAAAAGCAGACCTTTTTCTTGTTTGTAAAACTTTCCAGCAAACTGAAAATAGATGACAAATATTTCTAAACTTCTCCGAAGTTGTAAAGTCCTCAAGAAGATGTTTTAACATAAATTTATATAAGAATAGACATGCAAGTGAGATCTATACTTACAATATCAGCTCTTTAAGCATAGTTGTAGAAGTTATGATGAAACATTTTCCTGCTTAAAGAGCTGAAATTGTAAGTATAGATTTTGTATAAACTGAGCAGTGTAAATTAAGAATCTTCGATGCAAGTGAGAAATTAACTGAAAGATTGAACTTCTCAAAGTCTATAATTGCTATTGTTTCTTCAGGAATGGACCATTCTCCATTAACTATCAATAACTGAGCCTAAAAGGAGGAAATGTGGGGTAAGATTTCTGAATAATATTACACCACAATCCTTTTTTCAAGATGGCATAAAAGTAAATTGATTTTATTCACCATTAGAAAAATAGAAATCTGTTGCTTATATGTTTTAATATATGCAAATAAAGGAGGACATGCTGGATTCTATATTAGCTTTGTTGTTCAGATAATTCATAATTTTCTTTAGCAGTAAGAGATTGTATTGTGTTTTCTTTTAGTGCAATAGAACCTGAGGTGGATATAAAATTTTTGAGCATATTATGATATTGAATATTATGCATAATAACAATCTTTTTGGTTTTACTTTCTTTAGTGATGGCCAGATTTTATTCTTTAGACTAAGCTTTTGCATTACTAATAGCAGTAGCCAAACATTTATCACTGTGAAAGAACTCATCATGTTTTTTTTTCATGGTGTTTATAAAAACCCATCTTTTGGGTTCTTTGTCAAAATATTATCTAATTTTTTATTATTTTTATTTTAAATGTATATTTTAACATCAATCATATTTAACTTGTAAGAATGTGACACTTTCAAATTTAAATATGTTCTTTGTTTCTGCTGATCTCTTCTAATTAATTTTATGTAACTGAAACTGATGATGGCTTTTTCTCAAGCCAAAAACATTTTTTTAATGTGTTTATCTTTAGTAAATATCTTATTCTACTATCTAAAGCTTGTTTTATGTACTTTACTACCTCTTGATGCAAGAGGTCTATGAGAAGATAAGATTATTGATGATGATTATTACAATATATTCATTGTTTTTAAAGAAAAATAGCATATACTGGTAATTCTCACTTTTACAAAATATGATTTCAGTTAACATAGTTTAAGAACAAAAATAAAATATATGTGTTTTTATTAAAAAACTTGTTAATTGTGCCCAGTCAGTTGCCCACAAACAAAATCTTTAGCTATAAATTCTTGATTTTATTAGAATTTTAATAATTTCAAATAATATAGATCAACGATAGAACCCTCTCTGAATTAAGAAATAAAATAAAACCAGAATTATAATCTATTATGAGTTTAAATTTAAAAAATTTATGTTGAAATCTGTAGTTGTTGTTCCATCAGTATTAGAGAGTGATCTCTCTAATAGATATATATGATCATTTATATATAATCTTTAATTTTTAAATAGCATTCAATTATTATCAGAACTGATAATTAACACACACACACACACACACACACACACACACACACACACACACAGTGTATTGTATTGCTAGTTATTTAACATTGTAGTTGTAACATTGTATTGTATTGCTAGTTATTTAAAACCACATAACTAGCAATACAATACAATGTTATAGGTTTCTAGCAGACATTCTGTTGATTGCTAGAAAATAGGGAAAATTAAATGACCAGGAAGTGGAAGTAATATGTCCTCTAACTGCCAGAATTTCATTAGAACATTATGTAAATAACTCTCATTTGTGAATTATGCCTATGGCAGTAGTTTATCCATAAAAAAGCTCAATAAAATCCAAATAAGCCTAGAAATCCTTGATTTTTTAATGGAAATTATATCACTCTTAGTATAATTATTAATTTACTTGTTAATTCAGAGATAGCACTAACATTAATCCAAATTATTTAAATCATTAAATTTCATTAATAAGTCAAAGATTTTAGAGTTATTTGGATTTTATTAGATTATTACCCTTCAAGTCCTAAAATTTTATGTAAAGAGCTCATTTACTCATATGTTGTTGATGATAAAAAATGAAAATTTTTTAATATTTATATAATAAATATTTTATTATTACATTTTGTATGATTTTAAAAGATATGCTACCATTCCTTTAAATAAATAAATCATTTTTTAAATCATAAACTATTGGTTTGTTGATCTTTACTTAATATTATTATGGTCAAATTTTACTGTTGAAATTTGACCATAATAAACAAACCAAAACATGCAATGGAAATTTTGCTGCAAATGATTGGCAGAAGTGCAAACTGATGTCACATATTATGTTAAAAATAATCATCATATATTTTCTGAATGATCAAAACTATCTGAAAAAAGGATAAATTGTCGATGAAAAATATTGGAGATCACTATATTTCCATTTAATGTCAATTGATGATATCTGCATTAAATTGAAGTACTACACACTTCAATTTTTGCCTATAATTGCATGGTGAGCAGTAGTTAAAATTAACCCTAATTAATATGCAAAAAATTAAAATTATGATATCTCATTAAATTTTTGACAAAATCTTTTGAATTTTTCAAAATTTATAGCATATTTTATCCTCTTTTTAACATTTTTAACCTTGTTTTAATCGAATATTATTTTTTCACAACTTTTCATTCCATATAAGAGATTGCAGAAAACACTATTTTTTTTTTATATAAAATCTTAGCCATTTAACAAAATGATTGATATTTTTAGATAGCCATATCTCCTCTGAATAAAGCAAGCCATGAATGAAGAAATTTGGGTAAAATTTTCAGAAATTTTTTGTAAAAACTAAAAGTTATGTAATTTATGTTGAATAAAGTTATATGATATAATTATTAAAAAATTATATAAATTCAATGAAATATTATCAATTTCATTTAATATTTCATATTTATTAACTTATTCTTATATTATTTGTACAATGTTTTGCAGTACATTTTATAAATTTTTTAATTTATATCAAAAAATCTTAACATATATGAAAATGTTCTTATTTCAACATAAACAGCTGTAATATTCTTTACATTGCTCTAATTGGACCACAGACAGTTTATTGTAGCAACTCATCCAATATCACATGCTCTGGGGTGAAGTCGGTTTACCGTGCAGCATGTGGGTTAGCCTACCTTACCTCAGAGTGCTAATAGTAAGTGAGTGAAAGTGAGTATCTGCTGAAAAGCAATAAAAGTGCCATGCCAATTTAAATGGCTGCAAGTTGTTTATGTTTTGTTTTTTGCAATTTTTTCTTAAATTTTAGTGAAACTGAAATAAAAAATGAATGATTAAGATATATTTTAGTTTATTTTAACAGAATTAACCAATACTTTCCTATTATCTACAATATGTTTTCAATAGAAATAAATAAAAGAATCAGCAATAGTACTAATTAGCAGTTAGAGAATAAAGCACTTTCATTTATTACACAAATGTTTTCGGTGGACTACAGCCACCCTCATCAGGCTACAAAAAATTCAGAATTAAGAGGGCGGAATTATACTCAAGCAACAACAAGAATTTAAAACGTGAAATTAATTTTTGATATCTATGATATAAGGCTCAAACATGGCTATTTCAGAACCTTCATGAGGCGCATACACAAAGCAATAATAACGAGTTTACGCAACCGATCTACTGGTCAACCTCAACAAGACAGGAACTCAGGATTCCTCCATGTGCCTTATCTGCTCAATAACATGACATTTACTAAAAAGCTAGCTAAGAAGCTAAGTAAGAAGGTGGTGGTTACCAGAGCACCCACCATCTTTGACACCTTAAGAAACGAAAAGGACTGGAAAGAGAAACTTGAATGAACCGGAGTTTACAAAATACCTGTCACTGATCATCGAAAAAACCAGCAAGCTGCCTATATAGGTGTTACTAACAGGACATTAGCCTAACGCATCAGGGAGCACAAAAATGATATAAAGCAAGAAAAGTTGACAACGGCCCTCATAATCAGTGCATATGAATCAGACTTAACTATTCACTGGGAGGATACAATGATGATAAAACGGTTAAGTAACCCATCACAGGCCTTCAGCACTGAGACAGTGGAGATCCTCATACGCCAAAGTAGAGAGACTCTATTAAATGAGAATACCACTACTAAGCTACCAGATGTGTGGAACTACATCTTACAGTGCTTGAAAATGGCTCGTACGAACACCGGATTTACCCACAACACCACTAAGGCAATTCGGCCTAACCGAGCATGACCTTGAACCCTGGACGTTTTTGCCCTGCAAAAAGGACTTGAGAAATTACATTTGTTATATTTCATTTATTTTTATTTATTTATTTTCTTTACTTTCTTTTTATACTGATTTTTTGTTTATATCTTGTATTTTGTTATTGTATACCTTAATTTAATTTTATGATTTTGTATCATTTTAAAAACTTGTAAGAACATTTCCATAGTAACAACCAGCCAACCATCTAATATTCTATATTTGTTATTCTATGAACTTAAAATTCTGAATTCTTTGTAGCCTGATGAGAGTGGCTGTAGTCCACTGAAAATGTTTGTGTAATAAATGAAAGCGCTTTATTCTCTAACTGCTAATTAGTGCTATTGCTGATTCTTTTATTTATTTCTATTGGAATAGAGTTAAGCAGTGATTTTTCTGAGAGACATGAATACATTATATTACATCCAAATATGGAAGGTGAGTTGTAACCAGTTGGATCTTGTTATGCATTAGTCATTACCTGGTCAGAGTTGTCAGATGGTGAGATTTTTCACCCTTTGGGCTATTTTCTAATGCATTTGGCAACAGATTTTATTAGTTTCTCTAGAAATAGGAAGCAAGCAAACTTAGGATTGCAATTATATTTTAGGAACAAGATTAATGAAACTTAATATAGTAAATCAAATTTCTGACTGTCTTTTCCAAAAAAAAAATCAAATATTTGGGCAATTTATCCTATGTAGTTTGGCAACTTGAATCTTTGAGCATCTGGCAACACTAAACTAGTCCATACAGTAGAGACATCATGTTCATGAGTTTCAGTGAATTTTTAAAAAGTTTTTAAAATGGGGAAAAACTCATTGAGTTAACAATAGAAAGAAAAAA
>WUQG02447802.1:0-13132 GCA_011317285.2 Androctonus mauritanicus | reverse complement strand
TAGAATGTGTTCTTAGGTACAAAAAGGTTGGGGACCCCTGGGTTAGAGTATTGCTTACTTAAGTTTTTATTACATTTAGCTCAGGTCTTTATTTTTCCACGTTGGTTGATAATCATTTCGCCGCCCTTAAATTTGGCCGCCCACGTGCTGTGCACACCTTGCCCCCGCTAGGATCGGCCCTGGGTACAATCATTCAATAGGTGACCTTGATGTCTGCACCTCTTAAGCCGAAGGCTATAGGGGTAGAGTCCCTAACTGTAAAATAATTATAAATGAAGTTACAAAATTTCTAAAATAATAATTCTCAAAATCGGCTATAAGATTATTTAACTTTAACGTGATAAAGAAAAGATTTTCAAATAAATCAGAAAAATAAACCCATGGTAATAAGAATCGAAATACTGTACTGTAATTTTTCTTATTTTATAATAGTTTAAAAGAAATTTTGCAATAATTTTGCCGGCAGATGGCAGAATGAATTAAATTCGTTAAATTTAAATATATTAAATTTTAAAGCGATCAGAAAATTTATATTTAAAACATTTTAATATGAATATTTCTATATGAATTTATAAATCTTAGATATTAGAGGAAACTCAATATTTACTAAAAAAAATTACTGTTTAATAACCTATGAAAAAGTATAGATTAGGCTTAGCTAAATAATTACTTTCAGTCACGATGCTTTCAGTTGATATCCGTTTACATCGTATCGAAATTAAATGATTTAAATATCGATTGAACAATTATAAATTTCGTTGATTATAAACAAATACAATGAAATGTTTATTTTTAATTAAATAGTGATGAATATTTCCTTTTAGTCCACTAAATAAAGGTGACTCATGTGTATGGTCTAGTCACTCTACGTTTATGGATGATAAGCAGTAAGATAGACTAAAAATTATTCTGAAGAACTGATTTATTCATTTATTCACTATTTATTATTTGGCAAGTTATTTTTCATTTCCAAATTTGCTGCGTAAGTTTATTTGAGAGCGTCATTTATTTGATATAATAATAATCACAAATACAGATATAAAACAATAATATAAAAATAGCGCATATGCACAAGTATTTTATATCTAATACAACATTTAATATATTTTACCTTATCCAATATTCCCAGTCGTACATGACGAATAGAGAGAACCATATTCAGTGTCCTAACCTTTCGTTGAATGTTGCCCGAGTTAAAAGAACCGGAAATGACACTATATTTTGAACAGTACGATATAACTGTTTCTTCGAACGGTTACTTATTCATAAAATGCTAGATCTGTACTTATTACGTGTATAGAAAGTAAAAACTAATATTAGTTATATTAATCTCCGTTTTTAGAACAGCAGCATATTAGACATAGCATTCTTAACTTTACACAATACAAATAAGACTCCGTTTAACGGGGAATGCATTCCAAAAAAAACCAAGCGCTAAATGAAACAGTGTTTAAACAAGGTGATCTTAGCACGTAAATAATAAGGATAGCTGAAACAAGACGATGAATAAAAAAATATAGTATACATATTTTTATTTTATTTTGTAATATGTATTATATTAATTATAGACATTTTTTATTGCTAATATCGATTTGTATTCATAAATCTATATTAGCAACAGGTTACATGTACATATGTGCATATACTTAAAACTTAAGGTTCTTTGGAGGCCCCCTGATCAAGGCCCGGGGCGATCCGCCTCCTCCGCTCCTCTTCTTCTTCTACTTCTATTTCTATTTCTGGAGGTTATAGTTGACCTTTGTCCTCCGATCTACTTAGTGGTTTAAAATCGTTTGGAATTCAGGACGTATTTATCAATAGCTTTTGTGTGAGTAACGAATGGGACGCACTGTGATAGCCAATAACCCTCCGCTCCTCCTTGGTACGCCACTGATCTGGTGCAAGCGTCGAGAAAATGAACGATGAAATTATATTTCTTCACACGTAGTACCTAAATCGGTGCGCATAGCCATTTTGAAAACTTGTTTTGAAATTCGAGTTTTGGAATGAATCTTTAACACAATGGAATTGTCGATTCGTGTTTTAAACATTAGTCGGTGGGGAGCGAATCTATAATTCTTTACTATATAGATATTTTTCAAAAGATGAAATTAAAGTACAGTATTGAAATTGAAGATTTTCTTTCCTGCCAACTGATAATTAAAAGTGCGAATCGTCAATTCCGTTGTGTTAAAATTCATTCCAACAAAAGAGGAAAAGAATTAATGATTCGCCACCCACCGACTGATGATTAAAATACGAATTGACAAATCCGTTGTATTGAAGATTCATTCCAAAACTCTGTTTTCAAGAGAAATTATCAAAATGGCGGCCGAACCAGTTTAGGTAATGTGTGTGGAGAATATTATAATTTCATCGTTCATTTTCTCGACATCTGCACCAGATAGAAGTGCAGTTCTTTTAGAAAGTTTTGCTGTACTCGTCGTCATCTTGCGATCGGTACAATTTTCATTTATATGGCATTAATTTAGAACTGTTGGTAATGTTTTGATGAAATGATTGTATTTCTCCACATGTAGTACCTAAACCGATGAACACTTCCATTTTGGAAACCTGTCTTGAAAGCCGATATTTCATTTTAGAATGAGTCTTTAATATAACGGAATTGTCGATTCGTATTTTAATCATCAGTCGGCAGTTCAATTACAATACTTTAATTCCAACTTTTGTAAAAAACTATATATTAAAGAATTAAGATTCACCCTACCTGCTGATGATAAAACACGAAACAATTCCGTTGTGTTAAAGATTCATTCCAAAAACTATCGTGTCTCGATTTCAAAATAACTTTTCAAAGATTTATTGGATTGAAGTACGTTTCATTGTGTTTGAATATTCTGAAATTGGTCTTAACAGTAATCGAGATCACTAGTAACGTTTTGATATCACTATTAGACTTAACAATGATTGATGGAACAGAATTTTTCTAACACTACTCTGAGACACCGTCATTAATAACCGTCCATATAACACTTTACAGCAAGTGCTACTCAAACTATTTCATGGCAAATGGCATATAAATTCCAACATGTCTGAAGAAATAAAGTTTAGGTACAGTTATACTTTTTACTTCGTACTAGTGATGAACGTCACTATTGAAAAAATAAAACCATCGAAAGGTATCATCGATGTTAGAAAACATTGGTCCCGAAAACACCGATGTTTTTTAACATTATTTTGTTTTAATGTATTTTCAGTAACAACTGCATTTACATATTCTTTATCTATTTCCCAGTATTTTATCAATTACTTTAGTTTATTAGCTAGATACTCGCTAGTGTGCCGTTCTACCAATATAAAAACATCCAATGCTATATTGCATAATTTATTTTCCTCATCCAGGCCGCATTTACCATTAGGTGCAAGTTAGACCTTCACTCTTTATAGGGCCACATTTTTAAAACTTAAAAATTTATTGATGAAATTAAGCAATTTTTAATAAATAATAAAGGAAGAAAATTCAATTATATGTACAAATTTATAAACGATAGGTTAAGGTCTATTTTTCCAAATGTAATAACAATTTTAAAAATAATTTTGGCCAAGCCCATTTCAAATGCGAGTGCTGCTGATTTTCAGTGTTTTGAAACGAATAAAAAATTATTTTAGAAGCAATTTGCATCAAAATAAAACAAAGGTTCCAGGGGTGGACCGTTAACTTTGGAGGCTGGACTAACACTATTTGGGAGCCTATCCAATTAACTCAAATTAACCTAAAATGTCAAATGGTGAGAGCTACGCTAAGATAACACGCTTTAGAGGAGCTAAACTTGTACTCCCATTCCGACATTGCCACATTATTTCCATAACTGATAAATGATAAAGTATATTTTGATTTTACTGACTATCGACAGAGCCAATAGAAGACGGAATCGTATTTACTATCATATAAACATTGATATTTGATATTTTATTCAAATCCAATAGTGTTGTAATCCAACGATTTAAATTTTAGTTAGGAAAAAATTTTGTATAATTTATTTTTTCTTAAATTTTTAGTTTATAAAGTTTTAATTTTTATTTTTTTGACCGGGAAGGGGGCCCTTTGATTAAACGGGGTCCTGAAATGCAGCCCATAAAGACCATGCCTAAATCCGCCCTTGTAAGGACCTGTCGTTATTATGCATTGAATCAGATGTAATGGACTCGATTAATTATGATGATGATAGATATATTTGCTAAAAACCAGTCAGAATAAAAAACTTTTAGTTATTTTTTCAATTTAAATTTGAAATGATTTTTGTTTATGCTTTTTTAAATGTAAATATATGTTATTGTTGCTATATTAACGATCAATGTTGTGTCATTTTTATTTTATAAAATGAGTTACAAAAATGTCGACTTTTATTTTCAATAAACTTAATCAAATTGATATGGATAGTTTTTAACTGAAATAGACTTGTTCTTTTGGGGCCTTATAATGATATTTCGCCTAAGGTCTTTAAAAGTATAAATGTGGCCTTGTCGTCATCTAAGTGGAAATCAAACTAATGTAACTCCTAGATGTCTATCCACATATCAATTGTCAATGAGCAAAATTTCTATTTGAGCTGCGTTTGACTATGGATACCATGTTACTATATTTATCGGAAATTAGTCTGTTAATCGTTAGTCGAGAAGGAATCTATCACCACTAATTTCTAATTTTTTGAACAATATAAGCAAGTTGCAGAATTACTTTTATTTTTAGCAAAATGTTGCCACAGAAAACTTTTCAAAAGACATAGTTACTGAGTTTAAAGATATAAATACTTTCAAATAAAAAAAGAAATTAAGAAAATGTAAGCGTTTCGAAAAGTAATTAAATGGCGATGATAAAGTGTCTCACTCATCGATATATATATCTTTGGCGTAGATTATCTGTGATCTCACACGATGGTATCACATGGCAAACCTAGGTACTAAATCAGTATTGCCAGATTTTGGTTTTTCCCTATTTTTTCTAATGCAAAACTAAAAAAATAAGTAAAATCCTCGCCAATTTATAAAAAATTCTGTTTATAAAAATATTACATAATATTACTTAACAAATGTCAATTCAACTATATAAATAGAAAAACATCGAATATTGATATCAAAACAATGATGTTCATAAAACTTCGAACATCGATCTCATATAAAAACATCGATGTTCAATGTTCAACACTATTTCGTACTCCAAATGTCATCCAGTATATGTACTCTTTAGTATTATTCATTACTATATTCCTTGGTTGATAACAACATTTCTGAACTATAAAGTTATAGCATGCTAATATAATGCTTCTCAAAGCATTGAAATGCCCTGTAATCAGGCAATGCGAACTGATATCTGTCCCCGCACCAATACTTTGAATATCACTACTCTAGAGAATTGTATATTCTTAATGCTCTAGCGTACAGTGCTATTTCTAGATAATCCTGGTCTGCAAATGAACCACAATCCACAGGCCACACTAATGAAGTTCTATAGCCTAAAACTTCATTTTACATAGAAACAAAATTTTCCTAAATCCTTCCAATTTTCTTCTAAAAAATATATTCTACCACTACAGTTTTTCTCTTTGAACTCTTAATTAAAATCTTCCATATTTGTAGAATTCTCCCGAACCTGGCAGGTTGAGTCAAAAGAACTGGAATTGGTATTTTGGATGAGGTATGACCATAGATGTATATAGGTATGATTAAAGTTACTCGGAATAATTATTTACAAAAATTACAGTTCTGTATTTTTAACAAGTACAGAAAATCAAAACTCTAATATTAATATCAATTATATTTAACTCCTTTCTTAGATCAGCAGCATATCAGGCTTCGATGACCAAGCATAGAAACTATGCTTGGTCATCGAAGCCTGATATGCTACATAATACGTATTCACTAATTAACAGTTTATTAGTATAATGAGTATTGATGAGCCGTAGCAGTTTCGAAGTAGTTCCAGTAGCTAGTCAGATGGAGCGATCGAAGCATATCGTGTGCCACCGTGGAGGATCTGGATTCAATTTCCAGGTCCCATACTTCCAGATTTTTTCAGGATCTTGAAAAATTTATTCATGAGGTAAGGTTCCAGCCCATTCTCCACAATTTAGCTGATTTTTCAGTAGAAGTGGTCATATTGTGTGTTTCGCCTTGCCACTTAGTATATTGTAGAATGGAAAATGGCGTAATTTTCTAATAAAAACATCATTATTCTGTTTAATAATCGGCTCAAAAAATTCATGAAAATTTAACAAATAACTCATGCGAGCTAGTAGAAGCCAAATCCAGCACACAATAATCCTAACATACAGTTGTAAGGGGCAAAAGTAATATACAATATATTTATTATATATTATTTTTTGCACTGTCTGTGAATATATATATGCATACCAATATAGACAATACAGTAATTAACAATATATATATATTTTAATTAATCAATTAGTTTGTTTATTTATTTTTTTACATCACCTGTTATCCGAAAGGGAGCGCTATATGAGATGTTATGATTTGATGGATTCCATTTTGATATTTTGAAAATAAAATATATCGATATGGGCAAAGGTTTTACAAATTATATGTGCAAGAAACCTTTCCATCCAGGTTCTAAAGCTAATATAAAAAGAGTAAGTTATATTATTATGCAGATATTAAAATTAATTAATGGTTTCCAACTTTTTTGGAAAATTAACTTTTTAATTAATTTAAAGATAATTTAAAGAAACCCGTCATCGATAAAGTTAAATTTATTTTATTTAAATATTGAAAAATTATCAAAAGTTATATAGAATTTAGAAGTTTTGATTATTTAGAATTTATAATAATTTCAGATAAGTTAGTTTTCAGAAGGTCACATAAACAAGTACGTAAAAGTTTCCTATTTTAGAATTAAATACAAGAATCAGTAATGATGGGAATAATGTAATTTGAAAGAGAAATTGAAATTATTGAATTTATAAATTTAATGTGTAAATTATGAAACAAAATTTGTAACCATGGTATCGTATCAAAATTTGTAACCATTTCAATAAATTATACAGTAAATTCAGATCAATATATAAAATGAATTAATGGATCCCAAGGAAATTTACATAATTATATCCCCAATTTATTCATATTATATATTAAATCTCAAAGTTTACTGAGAGTGAAGTAAGAAAATATTAATTTTATTAAATAAATAGCTAAGTACTTAAAATACTTCAGATATTTAGACATATCACATAACCTCATTGAATCTTTTAACTTGCAATCTAAAAATATTGTTTTATGATATATCCAAAATATATTGAAATGGTAGGATTCTAGATGAACCATAGCGTGCCTCTGATTGGACGGTGAGGAATTGTCGATTCGAATTTTATATATCAGTCAGTGCATGGCAAATCTTCAATTTTGTAATGTATAGTTTATTTGGAAAGAATGTTTAACACAACAGAATTTCGCTACTCACTGACTAATGTATAAAATACGAATCGACAATTCTGTTATGTTAAAAATTCATCTGTAGAGTTTTGATGTATTTAGAACTAGAAATGAGTTTAGGGAAGAGAACACCACAAAACATTAGCAGCCCCTCTTTTGACATCATAGACTCATTGTCCAATCAGAGGGTTCATTGGACAATGAGTCCAATGAACCCTCTGATTGGACAATGAGTTATGGTTCATCTGGAATCCTACTATGGTTCATCTAGAATCCTATGGTATGGGCTATGGTTCATCTAGAATCCTACCATTGAAATGTAGTTTTATTTTAACTTTAGTTATGTTTATGGATTGCATCCCTACATTTTTCTGTAAATCAAATGCCAAAGGAATGTCAAAACAGGCTGAACATTTTCTATTTATACCAGTCCAGGACAAAAAATTCCACTGAATTATAATTTTAATATTTTTTATTTTTGTAGTTATATATTTACTGACTCAATTCATTATTTCTTTAGCAATAATGTCAGTATAATAACACTTTAATTTTAACTGTTAGTTTGCATAAAAAGTCAACCCATATTGAATTGGAACTGAAGAATTTGGACATCAATGATTTGATGTATGCTTTGAACTTGCATTTCAAATAATAATATCAAATGTAGGCCATATAGCCAATTTCACGTGACATTTTCAAAAATAAACTTTTATCTTAAAAATCTGATAGTTTATAAAATCTGAGATATATACTGTTACAAGACAAGGAAATCAAAACCTAGGACTGACCTGGAAAATTTGGCTATATGAAAACCTGTTCAACTATAATGTTTTCTATCTCTTTTTGGCTAGAAAAATGACATTAACATAAATAGTTGTTCATTCAATTTCTAAAATATCTTATTTAGTTTATACTTATATATATATGAATATATATATTTTTTTCATATTATGAATAGGATATCTTAGAAGTATGGTTTATGAGAATAAAATGCATTCACATTTTATCAAAAAGTTTGCTTATATAGGATAAAATTATTTCATCTCAGAGTTGATTAAACATGCTATATATATAATGAAAACATTACATATAAAATCATATAGCATAATTGAAATTTTAGTATTTTTATATATATAGATATCAATTCTATTCTATAAAAGTTTTTTTAATAGGTATTTATCAATTTGAATTTATATATACTTAGCTGATTTAGGATCATTATCTAAACAAAATAAATTATTCTAATTGATTATCTTGTTCTTTGTATGATAATTTTAACAGTAAAAAACTGCTCTTCATAGAAAAATTTTATTTGAAACTATATATCTACTAATAGTCTTCTAATCTATAAATATATAGCTGATGATGGCCATATGAAAGGCTGAGAATGTTAACTGTTTCAAATAAAATTTTCTTATGAAGAGCTGTTTTTTATTATTTAAATTATTCTAATAGATACATTTTTTCCATGTCATTCACATCTATAAAATGAAATTTGCATTTCAGTAAATATTGCTATACAGATATTCCCTGACTTACAGGAAGTGATCAGAAAGTTTGTATAATGGCAGTCCTGTCAACAATGATGAGTGATTACTTAGTGGAAAGATTGTTTTGTCATATGGTAAACTCAATTATTGAATTTCCATTTCAGTGTATTATTATATAGGTGTGTCTTTGGATTTCTGTTTTAAAATAGTTTTAGTAAAGTTATTAATATTTATTTGTAAAAATGTCTGGGTTTTCAAGCAAAGAGCAAATATGAAATTTTGTTTTAAACTTGGCAAAAGTACAACTGAAACTCATGGTATGCTGAAAATAGTGTTTGATGAGGAAGTTGTGAAGAAAGTAACAGTTTAAATGGTTTCAATAATTCTGCATAAGAAGTGAGTCTTTGGAAGACATTTCCACTGAGATTGGCATGTCTTATAATTTAGTCTAATCAGTTTTGACTGACATCCTTGGCATGATGTGAGTCAATGCAAAGTTTGTTCCATGTGTGCTGAACAAACTTTTCACACATGGAACAAAATACTGAAGAACAGAAAGAAAACTGAATGGCAATTTCTTCAAAATTGTTTGAGAAAGCTAGTGATGATCCAAATTTTTTGTCCAAGATCATTATAGGAGATGAAACCTGGATGTACAGATATGATCTTGAGATCAAAGTGCAATCATTATGTATATAAAAGACTCTCCAAGCCAAAGAAGGCCTGAACGTTCAAATTGCATGTTGATTGCTTTTTTTGATAACTGAGGCATGATGCATAATGAATTTGTTCCTGCACACACCATTTATTATAAACAGGTTTTAAAATGACTGTGACTTACACTATGCTGCAAAAGATCAAATATGTGGAAAGATAACTTCTCCCTCATAACAATTTGCCATGCCACACTGCTCTGCAAATCAGAGAATTTTTGGCAAATGACAACATTTCTTTAGTACCACAACCCTTATATTCCCCTTATTTGGCCCCAGCCAATTTTTGGCTCTTCCCAAAACAAAAACAATTATGAAAGGGAAAAGATTCAATAGCTTATACAATATCAAAATCAACATGAAAGCCTGATTACAGGCCATATTAAAAATTGAATTCTCTCAATGTTTTCCGGCAGTGGTAAGCTTGCTGGAAAAAGTATGTTTTTCCAAAGGAAATACTTTAAAAGTGATTAGAATTATTTAGTGTAAATGCATGTAAAATAAAGTTATCTTGTTATTATATAAATTTTTTGATTATTCCTTGTATTGCTTTTGACATAAAAACATTGTTTTCAGTATACAAATAATAAACAAATTACTTACATAAACTTAAACAGGTGAGAATGTCAAACAAGAATTTAAAATAATTTTAGAAGCATCTTATAAAATAACATAGTCTTAGTGTTGCTATTGTTACAGATCATCCATTAACATAGCAACACTAAGATTATGTTATGTTGTTTCTATCTTGAATTATTATGAATTAAGTGTACTTTGAACATAATTTAATATCATTAAATAATTTACTTTTTTAAAAAAAATATCAGTTATAGCCTAAATCACTTAAATGAAATTTATTAGCATACTTTAAGTTTGCTCATAAATTTCATTTAGACATTCATTTATTAATGCACTCATTTGTACATATAGAATTTAAGTTGGATTTGTGTGGTTTTGGGATGAATAAATCAAATAAGTCAGGGACCTAGTATACAACACTTTAAATATTATTATATGTTTAAAAGTTTGTAGATACCTAAATTAAGAAAAAATTCATTTTAATAATACATCCATATGAGTAAAAGTAATATTAGGGAAAGTCAATAAATAAAGTGAATTTACATATACCTTTAAAACAGTTTATTCCAGTGACTGACAAGCTTTTTAATTCCATCAGAGAGAAAAGTTTTTGGTAATGGACATAACCAATTATGCACCATTGGACTTTACTGTTTGCTTTCTGGGACAATCGTGCACCCCTGTTTCATCTGTAGTAATAATGTGCTTTAAAAATGTGTTTCTTTTAGTGTTGTAGCATAACAATTCTTTGCAAATGCAGAGGCAAAGAATTTTTGTTATCAGTCCACTGTTTTGGGATTCATCTGGCACACACTTTATGGTATAGAATCTGTCATGAACTGTGGTGTAAGCTGTGTATAAGTTAATGTTTAATTCAGTATAAAATTCATCCAATGTGATGCATCATTTCTTCTAAATAAGTTGATTAACTAGTTGAACTCTCAAGTATTGATGCTTTGACTGGTCTAACTAAGCCATTGTTTATCCTCTATGTTTGTACAGTTGCTTCTTAACAGCGTACACCATTTATATACATTTTTGATGATCAACGATTATCTCTATATTGTGCACACAATTTACAATAAGTTTCACTTGGTTTAACTCCTTCTGACAATAAAACTTGAATGACACTTCACTGTTTAACTATAGTGCAGTCTGAAAGAGGGGTCACCATTTTGAAAACTGACTGTTGGTGACAGTGTTGCCAATTTTATATGGAAGCTTCAAGTACTTTATGTTCAGACTTGCAGTAATGACTGCATATAGTAATAAGCACATAAGTTGGTACAGAAGTTTTAAATATTTCATTTGTAGCAACAAACACAATTGAGCAGACCAAAATTATTCTTATTAAAAATAACTGTTTATTACTTATGGAGCAATTTCAGCCTTACAGCCATCATCAGCATAGACAAGAATAGAACAATAATTTAAATGTTTATACAACAATTCTTTTTTAGAATATAAAGTTTTTAAATTCAAATAACATATATTACATCACTAACGATGGTTAATTAGTTTCAACAATCAATTATAAAAGTTAGAGCAAATCATTACATATTAATATATTATAACAACTTCTATGAAACTGCTTCTAACACTTTAATCAGAGCAATTAAGGGAAACAACACAAATTGCAGTTGTGGAACATCATTTTATGATGTTCCACAACTGCGATTTGTGTTGTTTCCCTTAACTGCTCTGTAGAAATGCATTATAGAGAGATTACCTGTACTGCAACTTTAATTATGCATAAAATATTTGCAAAGTTAAGTTATATTCTAATGCCAATTTCTTTATTTGCATCTATAGTTTCACATATATAATATTTTATAGAATCTCAATCAATTTAAAATAAAAAACTGTAATAAAATATTAATCTAACTCAATAAAATATTTTATAATAATATTTATATTTTATGTGAAGCATACTGAAAATACTTTACTTTTTATACAAAAATTCATAATTTAATAACTAAAATATTCAATGGAGTTCATCTATTCTTAAATTATATTAATCTCACAATCCTTTTAAATTTTAAAAGATATTATTAGAGTTATTAGACAGATAGATCGCTTTAAATTCTAAGAAAACACTCAAAAACCGAAGATAATAAAAGTAAACATATCAAACAAGGCAATGGATTCTTGCCAACTGCTAAGCCTAAATATATTATTTTTATCATTGATCATAAAGAGAATTTATAGTACATTAAATATCGTCAATATTATACAATAAGCGGAACTATTTAACTTTACCCATTTTGCAAATAAGATTCGATTTTATAATTCGCAATACTTCAAAGGCAGATTTGTTAAAATAAATATCAAAATTTTCTATTCCCTGCTTACGTCATATTCAATTCATCCAATTGACCAATCAACTTTAATGTCGGCAGCTTTAAAAATTCTTTCATAATTTTCGTGCTTGCACAAGAGCGCCAACTATAAGAAATTAAGCATTAAGATATATAGTGAACGATATTATATATAGCGCAGTATAATAATTCATAGATACTTTTTTAATATTTATATAATCTTAAAAGAATTAAATTATGAATTTTCAAAGCAATTCAAATTGATAATATTAAATAAATGATTTCATTTTTAAATGACTTTTTCAATATTATTTTGTGGAACGCAAATGTGCAATATTTATTTAAAAACAAAATAATTTATATTGAAGTAGGGTTTTATTAATAAGAGAATTTCTATCAGAAGAATTTATCTAACTGTAAATTCAATTCTTTTGATAGAAAATATTATACTGAATAATTGCTATCATCAATTGACCGCGTGGAAACGCTTCGGCTTTCCAATCTGGAGGACCCGGATTCGAGACTCGGGTCCCACCCCTTGAAAATATTTATCATGGGGTCCGGGCCCGGCCCTTCGATCCCATCCTCCATAATCCGGCTGATCCTCCGCAGGAGTGGGCAGCCT
>WUQG02447780.1:0-13132 GCA_011317285.2 Androctonus mauritanicus | reverse complement strand
AAGATGATGTTTCCTACACAATGTTGGAAACTTCCCGTCACGTAGAAACGTAATCTATTCAACACCCGCTCTTCAACCCTCAACGTTGTTATCTTAATATCTGTCGTCTCTTTTTGCAAATCGGGTCTTAATGTTTCTATAATGGTAACATCAGATGCTTGTTTACACAATAACTTTGTCTAAAAAGTTCTGGTAATAAATCGAAAGGATTAGGGCGGTCACGAAATACTTTTTCTCTCTGAAATGGTCTATTTTCGGCTTCGAACAGCAAAAATAAATCGATGGCGTCCATCTTTGTTTTAGTTTACAGCAGCTATGTAGCTGAGGTAAATTTACAACACTGACGTCACAATCGAATCGTACAACGTCATCGCGGTAGGATTACAAGAATACCACTTTTCATGCGCTTTAAGATATGTTGTTACGCTCCGCCTCAAGATAACTATCGCGAGGTAGTAGGACCACGAGAATGGCTGCCTTAAATAACAACTATCAGCTATTTAGATTATTAGGTATTTAGATTAATCAAATATTTAGTTAATTCATATAAATAAATATAATTAAACCAATGCAAAAAAAGCAGTTAAAATGTTTGTAAGAGTATATAATGAAATTGCATAAATTCGAATTCTTTACAAATTATGAGCTGGAACGAATCACTGTATTTTGTTACAAATATGTTTAAAATAATATATATTCAAAATAAAGAAATGAAATTCTGTAGAAAATTCTGATTATTCGTTTTATCCAAATGTTAAAAAGCATAATTTGTCAAAACCTATCGAGGAAATTCGCTAGCAAAATATTGGAGATAATATATTTTGTGAAAAATTATATCAATCGAAAAAATAAATCAAATAATCTTATCTCATATGAGACAGATAGATCTCATATAAGATAAGAAGTGAATCTTACTGATAAATAAATCGTATAAATTAGTTTTTACTAGTGTTGATAACGCACGAAAAACATCTCAAAATGCCTTAATCTGATAAATAATATATAAAAATATAACTTTGATTCTAAAAGAAAGTACCAACTAAAAACTTTCCAGATTATCTTATTCGACTAAATTAGACTATTGTCAGCTTATTTATTCTTTCAATATTTACATAACACTTTCCTATTTATAATGAAGTGTTTCTTGACCAATTCCACGGTCAATAAAGATGTCTTATTTATGCGCTTGACAAAGAAGTGTTTATGCAGAAGCAACATTTACAGAGAATTGCATTCAGTTGGGACATCGAAATTCATCAAATGTAGTAGCTGAATCATCTTTTTAATGCGAGATGAGAGGGAACTCATCATAAAATATCATTAGACATTATGTAAATTTTAGATACATGTAGAAAATACTTAATGATTATAAGAATAATTATCGCTTTGGATTAATATCTTTAAAATTTGATGAAATTAGCGTAAACAAAATTCTCTAATAAAAATTTGCCAAAATTAAGAAACTTACAGTTTGAATTTAATTATTTAGAGTATTATATAAATTAAGATAAAATTTTGCGTCCAAAGAATAAATTCTCCAAATATTTAAAAGCTTAACGGGAAATATTATCGAACGTAAATATGTAAAAACTAAATATTTTTACCAGATTGAAAAACATATCTCATGGGTTCTACAAAAGAATAATATCTATCAAACCTATTATTCATCGTTAATTAAACTATTTAAACTTGACAACTTTTTGCTAATAATTGAACACCAATTTTATACAAGAGAATTTGAAATATATTAAATAATTATTAATATATAAAAATTATAAGCTACATACAAATTGTCTATTAATATTTTACAAATTTCTGAATCTCTAATCTGAGTAACTTTCATTTAATTGTTTATAGAAATGAATTAAATTTAAGATTATTGTGGCACACTTTATATCAGAGGTGAGAAATATATTTTTTTAAAGTTGCCACATGTGTGGCCAATGAAATATTTAATTGGCCGTATCTAAAAATTACAGTAATAATCGCATAATCTAATTTGTTCGCCTATTTTTTTCCAGTTTTTAACATAATAAGAATTAATTTCTATTATTAGCAAGAAAAGAAATAAAAATATGCCAAAGCGAAATTCGCCACAGGTGGCCATTGGCCAGCAGGTTGCCCACCTGTGTTCTATATTTAGGTTATAAGTACTAAAAAATGCCATTTTGCTTCCCCAATATTTAACTCATTGATCGACTGGCCTATATGGATTTTATGAAATGTAAAATTAACAAATCGTGTAGTTAACCGGATAGTAAAACATTTGCTTTCCTCCTGGAGGGATGGATTCAATTCCGAGTCCCATCCCTACAGATTTTTTCAAAAGTATCCTATGATACCACCTTTACCTTAACATTAATCCCATCAGAATATGTAGAGCCCATGGTGGGTATTAGAATGCATACTTAACAGGGCCGGAGGAAGGCTCATCAGCTCCCTTATGTAAAACAGTAATTGGCGCCCCTCCCTCAAAAAAGATAATAAAATTCTACCTGAATTTATATACATTTTGATGTTTTAATGTAATGCGTTGATATATATGTTACGGGTAAAGTCCGGATTTGGATAATAAGAAGTGACTGTTTATTATTTTTCGATGTTTATCCGGATAATACTGACATTATCCACCCGCTCTTGGATAATGTTACATTTGAAGAAATATAATAATTGCGCAAGCGTAAATTTTGTTTCCATGGCTGCATATCTATGTAATCGAGCTTCGGCGAGAGGAATACATAGAGCAGATCCGAAAGTTTAGGCGGGGAGCCAATACATAAAGATTTGATCGGCCAGAATTCTTGCTGATCAAAAAGTCGCCAAGAATTCTGGCCCAAATATTAACGCAGCCCTAATGTTGAGATCCACGAGAAAGTCGCGCTCGAGGATTTTTCTCAGTGCCACTTTCTGGTGGCTCACACGTGGCTGTTGTGGTTAGTCGAGCATCGCTTTTTCTTAAAATATGTCTCGTCTGTGAACAAAACTGTTCTCAGAAAATCAGCCTCTTCGAGAGTCTTTCGATATAGCGGAGATGAAGCAGAATTCGGCCAACTCGGATTGGTTCGAGTCAAACTTCTAAGGCGCGAAGCTCAAAATCTTTGCCCCGGAGAGGATACATTGCGAGGACAAAAAACGATTGTGGTGTCTCTTTCTATCACCTCCCGAAGTTTGGCGGTAGAGATTTTGATCACCCTGTATTATAATTTCTTATACATGGTAAACTTTACTATTTACCATGTATTATTATTTTTGCATTTTAATTCAAAAATTCTCATTTTATTGTAGTGTGTTGTAGCCGTTTGTGCTTAGTTTTACGAATGGTCTTCAACGTTATCCAGTTGTTATTGGTTAACGTCGAGATGATCAAGATAAGGATGAAAACAAGATAATTTACTTTCTATTTCTGTCTTTATCTACTGTACTCGGATAATGTTGACATCTCGACCTTAACCGCATTTGGCACATTATCCGTAGCATATATATAAAGGGTATGGATAATAATAGTAAAACTGAGTATTCCGTTTTCATATTACATAGCAACGTAATGTAAAATGCCGATGGTGTAAATCTCGCGTAAGAAGACATAACTGAGAATATGGTAAGAGAAAAGAAACCGTAGGAAATTATAATTGACAAATCGCATTTGGAGAAATGATTGTTTATTTCAGCATATTTATATTTCCTTATTTTGTAGAAATAATGAATCGAGTGGCATTAATTAATATTCGAAACATAACAAAAATGTATCTTTAACTTTGCACCGCTATGGCGCCCTCATACCTGGCTTACCGCCTTTGGCCGGCCCTCATACTTAATATCCGGTTGGAAACGGCATAGGCAAAAGAAAATAAATGGATTATGCGAGATTTCTTTTACAATTTTATAAAATAAAATGAATAACAAAGACCTTTTATTATGTTAATGAAGAGAAATTTTATTTTGATCACACGCTACTATTCCGATATTTTATCCTAGACTTAGTTCAGTCAATACTACTATTTTTCAGAATTTGCTTTAATACGCCAGCATTTTATATAATTTCACGTAAATTTTATTTGTTTCGATTTATTCAACAGACTTATTAATCGGTTATTATAAAATATTTATTTAGAAAGTTATTATTTAAAGGAAGCTAAATTATTTGAGCAGCAGTCAGTTTCCAGAAAATTTCTATTTCTCCTATGAATAAAATAGTATATTAAAAATTCTCATTCTTGGCAAACATATTTTATAAGAAGTATCTAGTAAAAATTTTATAAAAAAAGTTCAAAATAATTAATTAATTTCTTTAAAAATGCATTATGCGTGATTTGAAAGAGTCGCATCGTACCTAGATCGTTGCATCGTATGTAGAGAAAGGTAGATTTAAAAGTGTTTGACAGTGAACAAGTTACGGTAAACATAAACTAGCTTTCGAAACTGTCGATTTAAAATGACATCATATCGGATAAAATGATGTAAAATGAATAAACTGTCTCCGATTTATAAGCCACGTTAAATCATATCACGATAATTCGGAAAGACGAAGATACAGTAGTGGATTATTAAAGTAAAAATATTACATCAATAAAATTTCAAATTGATATAATACAAATAAACATTGTATTGTTGCTTTTAGTTATATCAACAATACTATTTTATTAAATATTAATTAACTGTTTTAAGAAAATAAATGAACATTCACTTTGGTCTTTTCAATGACACATCAGAATGTACTCAGAATAAAAAATAAAATATTAGAAATTTTACTAAAAAATCTCGAGAAATCTTCCTTTATTACCAATATTAAAATTGTTAATATACGGATAATATATATTATACGATCGAGGTTATAGAAATCCATGTAAAAACGACTCGATAGATTTCTGTAAAATTTTACGCTTATCGAATATTGTTCTTGGAAATTTCACAAGAATTTCGGTTATATTTTATAATTCAGTTATATTTAGGCCGGAATAAGCTTTATCGATAAAATCACTAAATTAAATCCATTAATGTGTATGAAATACTTTAATAATTAATGGATTTTTTATGACTAATACATACTCAGAATTTGTTTCAGTTCTTCATCGCCAGGGAAAGCCAGCGATTAGTAGAAAGTGCGATTGTTAGCACAATATAACTACATAATATGTTAAAAAGTTGTTATATTTTATTATTATGATGGTACGCTATATTATATACCATAAATGATTAGCTATATTTTGTAATTTGTTGTTGTACTATTCGTGCCTCTCTTCGAATAAACAGACTTTACTTTCGTTCCTTCTACCTGTCTATGGTCTTTACATTGATTTTCCTTCACCGCTACCATTATCTCCCCAACACAGTCGTTATGGCCAAAATTCAACTGGCTGTAACTTTGGGTTTAAGTTGAATATAATTAATCTGACAATTATATTCGAAAAAAATATTTAATAGGACACAGATTACCAAATTTGAAGCTCAAATCCAAATAATAAAAACCTAGAGTAGTTTAAAATTTACAAAACTCATCGGAAAAAAGCGTCGCTTTTCTTTTCCTTCTCCTTCTGTCGGCCGGATAGTCGCCTGGTAAAGCTGTGGCTTACCATTCTGAAGGATCCACATCCACACCATCAGATTTTTAGGAAGGTCCGGGTCCGGCTGGTTGATCCCATCTTTCAACCTTTTGATTGACCCCATTGAGCCTATCAGAGGCAGGCCAATATCTATCATAGGTAGGCCTATTGGTCTGCCAGTGATAGGCTCTACAAACGGCCTCAGCCAGATAATATATATCCTTGCTCGATATGGCCGCTTAACTATACAAATCTAACCTTAATTTTCTCCTCTTCTTCCTCCGTAGAAATCTGTATAGGTCATATCGTTCAACCGATATCGATGAAATTTGGGTTATAGGTATTTCTTAAAAATTAATTAATAAAGGAAATTATTTTTAGGAAATTAAGTTAATTAATTAATTAACTTAATTTCCTAAAAATTTTATCACATTCGGGTCAAAATAAGAAGGAAATGGGGGTTCTGTTTTTCATAAAAACCTCTATATACCATTATTTAACGGCTCTTGACTAAATTTGGGACCTAAACATATCCTAGCTCGATTAAAATCTGAAAATTTGGCCAACTGCGCTGAAATTAAAAGATGTAGACCAGGATGATTTTTCTCTAGAACAACCAATTTCGACAAATCCGGAATGCAAATATTATTTATATTATTTAAAAGCTTTCTGAAAAATGCAACCTAATAGGCCAAAATGAAGGAAATAGGTCTATTCATTCTGAGTTCTTCTAAGATCGTATCTTTCAACCAATTTCGTCGAAATTTGAGATATATATGTATGTTTATAATTTTACTAAATGTTTCCTAAAAACTTCGATCAATCGGATTAAAAATAAAGAAATATTTAATGATGCATTAAAATATTGTTGTTAGAATGTCTCTCTTAGAAAAATGGTTTTCATTTAAAAATAAATGATATTCCATCAAAAACACTTTATATATAAAAAATAAGCCATACATAATACTAAGAAATTAAGATATTTGTTACAAATTAGATGCAGCTGCTTTTAGTTATATCAACTATTGTTTCATTTTCTTAACTCGCCAACCAAGCGACTGCGCCTAAATTTTAACAAATTTAAATGCGATTACTTGGTTGATGATTTAAGAAAATGAAACAATGACATCAATCAAAGTAGCCGCATCTAGTTTGTAACAAATATCACAATTTCTTAGTACTGTATTTGACTTATTTTTTTATATATTAGATATTTTTGATGGGATATATATATATATTGTAGGCTGCATCTTTCAATTAAGAAATTCATCTGTTTACTACGAATATCTCTTTGCCGTTTACAGATTTTTTCCAATGTTTCAATTATTTAATTATTAATTTACTTGATAGGCTAGTTTTCATAATATTATTTATAACTCAATTGATCATTTATCAGTTCGATTTTGACATATCTATATTTAATTGATTATTTTTAGATACTAACAGAATATGTTCAGACAAGTAAAAATATTCGCGCAAGCTAGTATACAGTCAGAAAAGATCTTTCAAATCCACAACGTATTTTATTATACTCGAGATATTCGAGAATACAAACAATAATCCAACTCACGCTTTTCAGATCGTATCTATTTTCTCTCGTTATTTTAAATTAATTATTAAATTTATTTATTTTTTCTTGTATCCATACCAAAATTTCAGTACTGTACGTGTTCAAGGATTTTTAATGACGTATTTTTTTGCTTAATGCTTACTTAACATATTGTCACTTATATTTATATTCCAGTTCAAGCACACGATTTGGTTTGCCAGCAGAAATGTTTTTAGAAAATGAAACAATTCTAAAGATATTTAATTTATAGTAAATATTAACAGTTGTTATACGCTATTTATAACATTATTAATATCGTTCTTTATAAGTTTTTGATTAAAATCATTTGTATTATTCATAGAACTCATATAAGTTATCGAAGCACACAAAATTCACTTTCATAGAACTATAAAATCAAATAATTATAATTATAAATTTTAATCAAACATGCAAGTTTAAGTTACTTCGCCTTTTAATGAACATTACTATTTATTATAATAAAAATTAAATTACAGCATTTTAAAACGAATGAATGTGGTAATTGAATTTTGCTCTGATTCCAAAAGCCTAAAGTTATTAAACATCAATATTTAAAGCAATTTATAACGAGTAAATTAGAAAATTCAATCATGCTATAATGTTTACTCGAGGCTATCACCTTTACGGAAGTAATAACGTTATTTTGTCCAGATCTGCAATTTTTTTATATGCGATGTTTACATAATGTGGATAATAACATGTAGATTACTTTTATATTTGATCAATATTTCTTAATTAAAGAGTATAAGTATTATATACAAATACGATATTTTAAATATAGGCTAAACTTAGCGTATATTTTTTTAAAACAACTTTTTACTCTATTATTTTATTACCACTGAAAATTTTAATAAAAGTTCCAATACTTCGGATCGATAAATTTCAGATGACGTTGAACAATTGTATGCTGAACATTGTTAAATGATACAAATTATAATAGGCATTTTTTAATTGATGTTTATTAGTTGGCAATGATTTTCTTGTTTTAATATTTTATCGTTTTATCAGTGGTGATATTTAATAATAACAAAAAATAGAGCCTTACTAAATATAGAAGATACGACCTTTTATATTTAATTATTCTGAATGTATTCTTTAGACTGTTTTATAAAATCAACAGTTTTACTTATACAACATCGCATAATACTTTATAAACTTTCTGTTTGTAAATTTATGCAATATTATGGTATTTTATAAATATTTAAATAATAAAATTTTCGAAATAGAATAATTGATGAAAATTTCATTCTGTAAAACATTTAAAGAAATAATTCAGAATGACTGAATACAAAAATTAACATTCGGATAACTTCAATATTCTGTAACTCTATGTTTTTTAAAGAAAATTTTCATACATAAACGTATGTATAAATATGGGAAGACAATTTGACTTAAAATCTTTTGATAATTTGAGAAATTGATATAGAAGTGTAAGAAAAAATGGATTAGCTAACTCGAAATAATACCATGGTGGAATCACCTACGCAGATCACATAGAAAATCATTGAGGAAAAATAAAGCTAAATTGTTCCTAAATGTATTTTGTAGAGATAAAATATGCTTATTTAAATTTCGTGATGCTAGTTTAAATTTCGAAGGCAGTATTGAGTCTATTGGAGAGCCAAAGTTCATTTATATCACTATGCCGATGATAAAGTCCACTAAATTCTTCTCCATCTTACAATAAATTACCATAAAATAACGACAATTTTGACAAACAAGCTATAAGCTTCGAATAAAATCGCGATATTAACATGTAGTAAATTATATGCGTATCTATAATATATACCATGATCGGATGCGCGATGATGTTTTGCGCATTCCAATCGATTTTTACAGTTATAAAATGACAGAGAGTTGTAATTTTAAATCATCCTCGAAGGGCTGCGTGATTAACCTTCAAACGATGCAAATTGCATCGAATATTTATTCGAAATTGAAAACTGAAAACTTAGAGGCACAATTACATAAAAATAAACATGGTTCTTACTGACGCTGTTACCTTTTATATCGAAATCGACTGTTCCGTGCGCATTAATACCGTCACAAAAGTTGGTAATATTCCGCTTCCGTATATTTAATACTGCCTTCCGACGCTGTCGTGGAGTATAGAACATTAGCTTCTTGTTTTCTGCATTTAAAAGTTTTTCAATTATCGAACTCGCTGATATTTGATACAGTATTTATTAAAAAAAACTTAAAATGATTTGATCATATTGCATTCACAAGAAATGACAATTTTAAAAATGTTTTTTTACTGCAGCAAAACCAGTTCAAAAACATCGTATACAGTTTGAATATAAATTATAGAATTTTTCTGTTATAACTGAAAGCTTTTATTATATGACACTTAGTAAACAGATCAATAAGTTTACTATAAGTCTAATCTGTAATAAATCTATTGATTGTACTGTTTCAATGTGTCTTCTTTTATTAGTATACGGTTCGATAAATTATGAAAGTAATACTAGATCTATTAACTTTTAATATTCTAAAGATTGATAATGTTTCTTTAAAGAAGCTTTTAAACTAAATTTATCATTAAATTCTTAGTAAAGAAGATTTTAATTAAATTTTAAAATGTTATCGAGCTCTTATTTCTAACTTATAATACTGTACTCCATTTCTAATAATGATAAAAGTTATTATATCATCATCTCTCAAGAAAAGAATACTGCATTTACTGATTTTCTAATACTCACGTTACAAGAAAGAAATTATAAAGTAATATCAAAACTTTAGCAATGTTTTACTAGAACTGAAAACTACATTATTAATTTTAATAAATTTATATAGATTATACAGCAGTCAAACCATTAGTTATTCGTATTAAATGGCTAGTACAATATTTAAAATTTTAAATATATAGACTATTTTAAATTTTACTATTTAATGAAACAAATTAAGTAATTTTTAGTATTTTTATTCAACACGTAATAGCAAATCATAAGAAAAAGAAAATATTTTCATGTCAGGGAATTTTAGATTAACTGTTATAACACTGTAAAATTTCTATGATTTGACATTTTTCATAGGCAGTAAAAATGTCGTGTAACAAACAGTTCGTGGCGATGAAAACTGTCGTGAACAATTGTAGTCTATCTCTAGTTAATCAGATTTATGAGAAAAATGTTTAACAATTTTTTATTCAATAACTGTCTGTGTAGCAAAGAATTAAATCTGTGAATTATTTTTATATTTTCTGTAACATGTCAGAAAATATGTTGAAAATAATATATCCACAGTGGCCAAATTGCGGCTGTCTGGTATCTTCAATGTGGATCCATACCACGGAAGTCAATAGTTAATATGATACAAATACCGATTTAATTAAAAAATAATAATAATATATTTGTAATTTGTTCATTTACTGTAAAAAGTAGTATGCGTGTATACGAAATAAATGCGAGTGAAATATATAACAACAATTTTTGAAATCATTGTTAAGAATACCCGAAAAAACTTGCTCATTGACTGAAAAAGAAACTGATTGCAGCTCTCAACTATTTAAGATTCTCCTATCTGGCTCATAGTAACATGGAGTTTGGTCACCCTTGCTATATATTAATAAGATTATGAATCATTTAAACATTTTCATTACGTAGTTTTTATGATAAAATATTGATATAATCGATTTTAACTTTTAGTTGATAAATAATATTTATCGTCAAAATCATATTGTTACATCTGGTGTATAGGAATATAACGTTATTTTATTATTGTTTGTAAGATCAAATGGAACTTTTATACTGTATCTATAATACTAGCTAGAATGATTGGAACTACCCTGACACTTCTGGTTCAAACTTTTTGCTGCTTATATATTCGGAGAATTATATGCGTTGTTATACTATCCATGTCACTATATTATTATTATTGCACTGCATTATCATTTATAACCTCATCACTGTAATATCATTTATTATTACTTCAATATAGCATAATTCATCATCACGTGTATCTGTGCATCGTTGGTTGTTACAGTATCATTATGTATTGCAACATCATAACCAGTTTGGAAATTTTTAATCCCCAAATTTGAATAGTATTCTAACTTTAAACCTTCCCAAGCAATTGAATGATCGATCTATACAAATTCGAAGGAACATATGAAGAACTAAACACGTAATTGCTTGGTGTCTTCAAAATCTTCTCGATTCAAACTGATAAAAATAATCAGTTTATTCTTGCAGTCCATTAGATCGACCTGATGGTGTTGGCAAACTTTCAAGATTCAATCTCATTTTGTGAGGATTTTAGTAGTCATAGATAGATAGATATGCAACACTGACTTCAACTAATATATATTAATATTTTATATAAATTATTTTTAAAATATAAAATTTTGATTTTATATTATAATAATTTTTCTCGGCTATAAAAAAGTATTGTTTTATTAAATAATTTAATAGATACAAAAGGAATAATATCTACATAGTTTTATTATTGCTATATTCTCTGAATTAGAAACATCATAAATCAATAATTGAAATGGTTTTATATATTGTAAGTTCAGAGTATACAGAAAGAAAGAATATAGTGTAGTATTTAATTTCACGGAATTCACGTTTCCATTGATATCCGTAATATTAATTTTGATGAGCTGCAATTGCTGATAAAAAATGAGAAAATTTTTCTTTAAGGCAGTAAGCTTTAAATGAAATTGCAATAAAATTAATATGCAAAACAAAGATAACGGGAAGATTTTACATCATTATACAGGTGATACAGGATACAAACACTTAAATTTGGATGTTTTTTGTATGTTATTTTACACCACGGATAATATGCGAGTTAAATGATAAAATGTATGTTTGGCATGAGGGTGCATTTCATCATTTATATTTTATTATTTTTAGATCAAAATATTTATATTTTAATTAAAGCGATTATCATTATTATAGAAAAAATTGTTTTATCATTAAATTATAAATAAATATGAATTTGCAGAATTTGAACTTCACTGGTCTATTTGAAATATTTTTAGTATATTTCTGTGGGAAGAACTTAAAACTTAAGAGAAAACAAAGAAGATCAATAAGCAATAAATAGACTGTCTAAATATTAAAAATAGTAATATTCTAGTAAATTTATTATCCGAGGAAAGTAAAGTTACAGCCATTTTCACGAAAACATCTTTCAAATAAATATATCATTCATTTACGCAGAGTTTCAAAGATATTGAATTTTTACGGTTTCGAAAAACCGAAATCTTATTTCGAATAGTAGCTATTTGGTAACAGGATCGTGTAGAAACCTCAAACTTAATAAGCATGCACGTTGATTAATAAAAAACTGATTTCATAAATTTTGAATATTCTGCAGAAGATAGGCGGGAGAAAAATGAATAAATAAGACCACAAAAAGTCTTATTTAAGTCTTTAGAAAAAAACATAATTAGATCTATTTGCAGCAAATGGACGAGATAAAACAATATTTCGTCAAAATCTGTATGCTTATTTTTCGAGTTGAAAATGCAGAAGAGGATGACGGATAAATATAATGCACCTTATATGCGTTCTATTTGCGCATATTTATTTTATGAGTTTTATCTAAAGAACATATATTAATGTCCATGCAAATAATAGTTTCTTCAGGCTCAGCGAATACTAATGCGTTGAATATGAATACAGTATAAGACTTCAGAATTCGATAATGCATTAAAGAATTGTTTTTAAATGGGTTTATATTAGCACAATAAAGAAACATCGATCAAATAGAAAGAAAAATTTTATTGTATTTTCAAGTAAAAATGCAGAAAAAATTAAAATTTTTTTTTTTAAATAATTAACGGATCATTTATATTTTAGAAATATAAATTAATTCAAAACTTTAGACCATTCATTAGAATTAATTCCCAATTCCCGTAATCAAAAAATATTGCCTTTGATAAGAATTAAATTTTATCAATCGATTTTTTGTATTAAATGTACAGTCTCGTGCAAAAAGTTTGTCAGGTTACAGGAAAATGTTCGGCTATCCAGCAATACGCACAAGTATCGGC
>WUQG02447769.1:0-13133 GCA_011317285.2 Androctonus mauritanicus | reverse complement strand
CACAGCGATTGAGTGGATCAGGCTCTCTGGACTGGACGTGGCTCTTTACTTTGATTGTTTCTCCTCTTTGATCTCTATTCAAAAGGGATTCGAGTAAAATTCTAATTGAAATCAACGCGCTTATTTTCATTTTTATCGTAAATATCATTCCGCATTAAAAATATTAAGCGATTTTAATTCGTTTTAGCGCAGAATAGATCCGAAAACTTTTGTTTTCTTTTTAACTTTATGCTTAATATAAAATTATTAAGAGGTTTATTTATTGGTAGATAGATGATAAAACGGATTAGAAAGAAAATTTAAATCGGTAATGCAACTAAAACGATCTCTTTTTGATCAATAGATGCCGACGCAAGATGTAATAAAATTTTCTCTAATTCGATTCCCACTCAGTAACAAAGATGACATTTAATTTCACATTCGGTAGAGGAGAAATTAACGGAAAAATGTGTCGGCAGATGCCCTTTGATGAAACGTTCTGGTTGGAATATTTATTCCCGATTGAGAAGAAATGCAAGATGGGAATAAAATTCAAATTACAAAAATTATACAGAGTTTATTTACAGTTATAGTTTTAATTGGGATTTTAATGGTTTCGAAATGTTTTGATTACGAATTAAAAGCCGGCTCGTATAGAAGTCCAAGTGACTTTCGATCATATCAGGCTCTACAAAATCGGAGTGTTTTTTCGCTAAAAGTGAGTGATTAAGTTGTTAAAACAGCAATAGACTCCATTTTAAAAGCCTTCATGGCGAGTTTAAGTCGTGAGACTCGCCTTAAAATAAAACAAATCTTTCGGTCGACAACCGGTAATGGATAACATAAATAAATTATTTATTTTTACATAAATGCAACTTAACTTTTTATCTATGTAGAAAATAAAAATATGTAATGCGGATCCAACTGGAACAGGCTAATATCACATCCCTCACTGTTTCTGCTTGGATCTACAATATGATATTATCGTCTTAAAGTATATCTGAGATCATTCCGATGTATCTATGATGCTGCCATTTAATTTTCATCTTAAGCATCATTTTTAGCAATGTAAAAACCTTAGGATTACCTTAAATACGTTCTATGATACGTTGATGTCTTAAGATGATCATGATTATCTTAAATACGATTAAGAAAATTCATATATTTCTGTGATAATACGATAATGTGATAAAGTCAAAGAATTATTTATTGTTGACGTATAAACTAAGCAATTTCATTACGATATAGGAAAAAATTTCGAGACTCGAAGGATTGCTCTACATGAAAGATTGACAAGTTCTTTTAAAGACTGTTTAAAAAAGTTTTAGATGTAAGAATATTTATATAGATGATTTAATAATTTAGGCCTATATGTTCTTTTTTGTTAAATTTATAATTTACTTTCACCATGAATATTTTAATTTTAATCGAATTTCGATGCAAATAAATATTGGACTAACATCTGACTAAGTTTACCAAAATGTAAATTTTGTAGGACTGCCTAAAGGAATATATTGTAAACTTGTCTCATTTTGTTTTTGTTTTTTTTTTTTTTCGCTTATAATACTCAGTTTATAAGAACCAAACCATCATTTTTAACGATGTTGCGATATTAAATGAAATTGACCAACATCAACTTATTAAACTCATCTGATATGGAATAATCAATCATTCTGACATTTTTGCTTGTTTCCATTAAGATCATTAAGACGACATTTCTTAATTCGTAAAAAACTCAACCCGAGTTTATTTTTGGAAATCAAACAATATTCCATTAAATATAGCGAATCTGCTCTCTGCTTATTTGTCACCATATACAAAAGTGTCTTCTCAAATTGATATTTATACCAGTCTTTGCTTGATAACACAAGATATAAACTCTGGCTGTGTCACGTGACATTCGCCCCCTAGCGTTGACGTCTGACGGGACCCGGGGGATCCTTCGTCCCCTATTGAAAGCTAGAGAAACACCGGGAAATGAATATGCACTCTAGGTTTTAGCATCCATCCATTATTTAAGTGGAACTGCCGTTTGCTCTTTCCCAGGGAACCATGAGTGGGTACAAGATGCAAAATTTATGAAGAAGACCAAGATAGGAGGCCTAGAGTGTTTTCCTTTGTCTATAATAACGCGGCCCACTCCATGGCGTCATCACTGCAATTGTTTGAATTTTTTTTCCTTTATTTAATTTGTCTTATGTACGAGTCTCAGTTTAGCCGTAAATTATGTTAAGTCCATTATTATAAGCCTAGTAAGTATGGGTTAATTGGCCAGATATGTGAATAATTGACGCCATATCTGGAATCAAATATTCGCGTATTCGTCCAAGATTCACGGTTACCACCATGATTTTAAAGTCGTGAATAACATAATAGTGTTTATTTTTAAAGTTTAACGATAAAACTAAGTTTCAGATTTCTTTAAAAAGAGAACGTTCCGAATTCCGATAGATGTGCTTGTTGACATTAAACTCGTAAATTGAATTATTATAAAGGATTAATATACGCTTCTTTGATTAATAGTAAACATTATTATTTAAAATAATAAAAATAGACGCGAAAAACACTTAAATATTTTCATTATTTTTAACTCCAGTTCTGTATTATGTAGATTTTAATCTACACAAAAAAGCTTTGCAGACTTTTTCCCCTTCTGTAAAGTTTGTACTTCAGTTTTCTTGATGGTATAAATATAAATCGTGTTAAAGATATCAACATAAATATGTGATGCCAAACATAAGAATTTAAAAGTTTTCACGAATTTAAAGTACATTAAAACATACACCAAGTTTAAATAGTTTACTATTTACATCTAAATCGGTTTTAATAAAATTTAACGTTAAGCACTAACTTTTATTAAAACCGATAACATAAGGGAACATAATTACATAAGGGAAAATATAATATAATATATTTTCCCTTATATAAAAGAGAAATAAACACACTTTTGTTACTAGACTACTTTTAATCATATTTTCTTAATATATATTTTAATGTTTTAATATTATATAAACATTTCCTCCCCCTTATTTTCAGGTTTTTCTTAAAATTTTTCTTGAAATGCAACCAAAATTGCTTGAAGAATGCTGGAAATCCTAGAGATATGAGAAGATTTCAGGTAAATAAATATTTAATTTTATTAAAAACGATGTAAATAGTATATAATTCGATTCAGTTTGAATTAAATTTGAACGAATGACCGAATAAAATATTCCTGAGAGGTGAAAACTTTTATTAGAATTTTTGTTTTTAATTATTAAAACTCCTCTATTTTCTCAATTATATTTATATTTAAATGCAAGAAAAAAATTTTTCCAATTTTATATTTAAATAGAGATAGAGAGTGGTGATACGATATTAATTTATTTTCATGCATAAAAATGTATGTATAACTCACGTAGAGTAACTGAAATAATTCAGACTATATTTGCCATTAAATTAAGATACCAATTAATTTAAGAGTATCTCATTTAAATATTTGTTATTAAGATTCTGTTTTTCTCAAATAAACAAATTTATTAATTTGTTGCTTTTATATGTAACAGTTCTCCTTTGTTTATAAAATGGAGTAAACTTAATAGATTTTTGAAAAAAAAAAAAAGAATGCTTTAGTAACTTCAATCGTTTCTGAAACTCTACAACTGTTTTCGCTTATTTAAATTCGGTCTTCATTAAATTAATTTAATATTTAATAAATTTTTCTATTTAAGAAGAATTCTGATGTGTTGATGATGATATCCGATAATTAGATTTTACAAAAATATCGTTTCATAATAGATTTATACAGTTTTAAACTATAATCTATCCGAAAACGGTTACAAGAGGAACAAAAATACAATTTTTTAAGCATAAAAGTAAATAAACGTAATTTAATTGCATAAGTTTGATGAAAATTATGCTCAAACTTTATTTATCGCAAGTTTCTTCGCTTCAACTAATGCTAGAGATATTATATCAATAATATAATAAATTTGATGCAAAAAACATACATATAAACTAAAAGTTTATTTGATTTTTTTTGCCTAAAATTCTTTAACTACAAATAAACATAATTATTTAACTGCATCCAGTTTCTATGATCCCAATATTTTCGCGACATCTTGCATCACTTTTACCACGTGAGAAAATTAAACTTTTACACACGAAAATGGGATATTTTAAAAAAGAAAAAAAATTTTTTTAAATTCACCTGCTATTTTTATTTGGATATTTCATCCATTTATAAAAATTATTCGAGAATTATAAAAATTCTCAGCGAGAACTATGCTCTTTCATTAAATCGATTAACTCAGAAACGTTTTTAAATGCCAATGATCCGGCTAAAATATATTTAATTGCGAGTTAGAAGAAATTAAATTAAGGAACGAGCTGAATTTAAGAACGGAGGAAGAAAAAAAAAGACCAAAATCGATTAATAAAGAGATCTTTGAACGACAATACAGTTGTCGTCCAGTAATCCGTGAAATCAGTCAAGAGTTAGAGTAATCTCTTCTTTCGCCGAAGAAAAAGACTGTTTTTAGTTGAAATCTTTCGTAATTGGAGGACAAAGATGCTTTAGGGCAAGTACAACAATAGAATGAAGGTTTTCTCTCTCTCTTCTGGCGCCATGTTAGAAAGACGTTAAAGATCACATTCTACTCGTACTACTCTTAAGCATAACTTGGTAAATCTCTAGGGGACAAGGTGGAATCAGTAATAAAGTGTTTGATTTGAAGGACCCATTTGCACTACTACACGAATATCGAACGCTGAGAAGTAAAAACCGCACCTTTATATCAGCATACAAATGCTTTGTTTTCCCCTTGTGAATCTCCCATGTGAGCGAATCTCTAAAGAATAAATAGTTGGCAATCAATTTTAATCGGGAAAAGAAGTAATTTATTAAAGAAATACCATTAACATTTCATTAAAAACTTCATGTTTTATTCTATAAAAATAAATTAAGACCACTAATTTTAAATCTTTCACATTCTTTATATTAAACTAATCATTACTTTCATGATACACTTTTTCATTTCGTTGTTACGATTAACAGAATTTTTTAAAGAAAAATATCTATCATTATCAATCGTTTTAAGTATAGAATAGGTCTAAATAATAAAATTTATTGTTGGCATTTAATTTAATCCTTCTAATGTACAGCAATAACATAAGTTATCCAGTATAATCTTGATTTATAAATTATTTAATTTTCTCAATTTCAAAAGAATTTATATTATATTAACTAGAGAATCTTTATCATATATCATAAAAAATTATTATGTTTTATTATATTAAAGAATTTGTAGATCAAATGGTTTGGCCTGGATATTCTTATATACAGCAATAACAACATAATATCCAGGCTAATCTTGATCTATAAATTCTTTAATTTCTTCAGTTTTTAAAGAGCTATAAGATATTTTTAATCATATTTCCGAAAAATTTAATGATTAATATACTATAAAATTAATTTTTATCGTAGATAAGATCGAAAATCGGATCTAAAGATATAGCCTAACTTAAAATTGCTATATGCGGTCAAATCGAAGTTAAACTCCTTGGATTAAATTATATAACTCTATAATACAGATTATGTTCTGTAAAAAGAATAAAGAATATTCTGTAAAAAATATAGAAAGATATTTTAGACGATAAGGGTTATTAACAGTTTAAAATTTTAAATATCTCTAATTCTAACAGTGTTATAAATTTTCAGATATTAAATAGTTTTGTATGCTTAGAACTGTCTCTATAAATTCTTCGAATGCAGATTATCTCAACTTATTTACAGATCCAAATTCCGTTACGTTCGATAATCCGCGACCATTAACTAATAGTTTGAGGATTATTTCAGTTAAACTGTTAATTAAAGATAACTTATGTGTCCATTAACTTGTAGTTTGATATCTGATAATTCAAAACAGGCGCGGTTTTAACAATGGATTTGTTTTGGCCGATACAAACTCATATCCGAATCGAGCATTAAAACAAAATCGAACAAAATGAGAATTAATAAAAAGATTTAAACTATAGAAAAAGTTATTGGCGTCAAGAAAATATATAAGAATTAGTTAAAATTGTGGAATCGATGAATGATATTCTATTATTGTCAATCATTGTTAATCCACAAAGAAACAGAATTACAAAGAAAGCATCGATTTTACAGAGCAAAATATTCCCGGCAGTCACACATCAGATACTTATCCGAGTCACGTGATAGGAGCTAGGCCAATGAGAATGGTTGTAGTCGGCGGTGTGTCATTGCCAGAACACCCTTGGGGAAAGCCAGACAAATATCTCGGTGCCTGCCATTAGCCACAACACTACTTTTATCTGCTGGACTTTACAGCCCGCAAGGGATAGCGGACTCCAATGTCATCCATCTTAGAAGTCACTGTACAAGGTTGCTGATAGCTTGACCAATCAGCGCACGACTTGACATATATCGGAGTTACCTCCTACTATTCTTGCCATATGTTGTACCAATTGTCTATCCGCTTCTTTCCGGCCACTAATATCATTTGTTTCTTGTACAACCCATAATCGCTTCTTTCCTCTAACATATCACTTCGTCTTCAGCCTATTTAAAACATTTTAAAGTTTCGAGAACTTTTGTGCTATTTTCCAGCAATGAAACTACAATAAACAATTCACAGAATAAAATTTTAATTACTGAAAGTACATAGCATTTTAACTTACTATAAAAACATAGACTTTTATGCTTTTTTAAATGTCAACACGACATAGCATTAGAATAGAAACCGATGATCTTACTTATTATTGTTTTACCATGACTTTTACCTTTTAAATACGTCTAAAGTGTCAATAGATGGTTAATATTATAGAAATTCTGATATTCTCATATTTAGACTAACTTTAAGCACACAGTATTATAGGGCCTATCTATTACAGTTCTTAAGACCCTTAAGATCTGGGGAATTAATGTGATTCTATACAGAAAAATAACACGTTTATCTCTTAATCTTTAGGTAATCATATCGACTCAAGTAAGTGTAGATGGACCCTTGCTTGCTGTTTCGGACAACATGTTTGTGCACAACAACTCCAAACACGGAAGAAGGGCCAAGAGATTAGACCCCACTGAAGGTAAATAGACAAGTTTTTCGTTAAAATTTCGATTAATGGACACTATATCATTATGAATGTTGTATGAAATGTTATCATAATACTTTCATGACATGAAATTTAGAAGTTACTTTTGATTTTCTTCAGCAGAAAAACAACATTATATGCAATAATATATAATGACATTAAAAGGCTGTAGAACATATAGGCTAACACATTTAAAGTATAGCATTAAAATTTAATGATTCATAAAGTATATAAAATATTTTCAAAAAAGTGGTTGTAGATTTAATTTTTACAGATTTTTATAGATCATTTAAACGAGCATAAGATAGATTATTAAATTCTATACAATTAAAATACTGCACAGTAGCCTATATGTAAAATTGTCTTTGTGTTCGAACTGATCCTAGAATATAATTTTATAATAATATGATATTATAATAATGCGTTTTATGGAAATGCTCGTTATCCAAACTATTAAACATCATCAGGACGAAAAAGTCGATTTTTTAAATTCAAAAACTTACATGAAAAAACATTCAACAAACACGTTTATTTAAAAAAAATTCATAAAATTTTAAAGGATTTAAATCCGTTTAATTTTGGGATTAATTTAAATTTTAAAATTACACCAGTCTCGATGATTTAAAATTAATAACATATCGATTAAAAAAATTATAATAGATTACTCTACGTATAGACAACAAAAAATTACTTATATAAGATTATAGTTTAAGATTTTGAATTTTTGGGAAGTGAAAATTGGAAAGTAGCATTTTATTCTGAAATTTTTAGATAACGCATAAAAATGAACTTAAATGCTAAAAATCAATTTTAATTGACCTAAATGGAAGAGTTAAAATTTTGTTTTCAAATATTTAAAAAAAATTTTTTTAATCTGGAAAAACTATTCTAAAAAGTTGAAAAGGTTTCAAATTGAACGTCAGAGACGAAAGTTTGAAAATGGGAAAAAGTTATGGTAAATTCCAGGCCCATGTCACCTGGGGAATGAGGTCTTCTGGACTTTCATTTCTGCACAACCTGTTCGCAGGGAGATAGCCTGGGGCTCGGCATTCGGACTCGATAGAAGGGAAGGGGAAGAGAGGCTTTGATTAATCGAATTGTCTGCGTCTTTGCACTGCCCCTCGGACATTCAATCACTCTTATTGACCTGACGTCTTGTGCAGTCCGTCTGAAGTAACGGGCAGTCGTGCTAATTCCTGGCACAATAACGTTGGACTGTACCTTGTCCCAAGAGCATCGCCGGGGATTCGCCCGGGCAATCGATAACGGCAAAAGTTGGGAGGCAGAAGGAAAAAATCAGTCTGCTGCAGATTGACAGGAGAAGTTTGGAGAAGTCGTTGGAAAGTTATCTCTCCTGTGTGCCATCCACTTGGGGGTAGAAAAACTCAAATTTCCCAGAGAAACGTTTTGGCGATGGACTAGAAGTATGTCGCGGGATTTGGTTGTTGCAGATTTATTAGAAAGGCAAAAGTACTGTCGAATATCTTCTTTCCTGGTGTTAGGTTCAGATAGAACAGGACAACTGGATATTTTTTTTCTTGGATAATTTTATAGCTTTTCAATGTAATTGTTCTAACCTTTTTCCCATTATATCTTTGTAAAAGTCTAAAATACACGTTTGTAATGATAAGTGATGAACTGGAATTTTTTTTTATAAAAAAAATCTAGAAAATTTATGTTTAGGTTATTTAAATCTGTTCATCTTATTTAAAAATATTTAGTTAATTTTTTATTATATTTCGTAGGTCTAAATACAAAAACTGTTGTTTTTTAATCTATAATATAAAATTTACTAGTTTATAATAAATTATTTTGAATATATTCTACTATTTACTATCGATAAATAGTAAGATATACTCCAAATAATTGTATAATGCGATTATCATCAATGTTAAATTAATTTTTAGCATAAAAATTATAAAAATTGTATTGTATGCTATGTTAAACGGAATAGTATTTACTTAAATTGATATTTGCGATCGGCATAAATTCTATAGAAAAATTATTATATATCCTCTATAAATAATTTAAACAAATTTTATTTTAAATAATAATAATACATTTTAATATTTAAATTATTAAACAAATTTAAGGAACAAGTATTCATCGTATTATACTTACTTCTTGAATTTGTTTTTCTTCGTGTAATTTATACTTGTTACTTGAATAAATATGTTTACATCGATAATTTTAGACTCATATTTTTGTTAAAAATAAAATTTTTGTTAAAAGTATTAAAAAGGCCTTATTTTCAAGGTAGACGCAATAGGCCTTATCTCTTGGGATTGTTAACTAAATATTGTAAAGAGTTAAAGCAGATAGGAAGTAACAGAGCGACATATGGTGACTGGATGTATCATATCTATGACTCATCATGTGCTCGTGTGTGGGACTTACTCCCATAGGAATTAATGTTAAAAAACCCTCCGGTTGCCATGTTAGGCCTAACTCCCATCAAATTACCGGATTGATTGTCAATACTCATGGGAAATGGCAGCGTTACTGTTCTCTCCATCTGCTTGCATCAGTTTTATGTTATAATTGTTATTAATTTTCGCGAGTGATGATTGAATATAGAAGCCACGCAATGTGGCTTTGCTACACGTAGCTGTATCAAGTCTGTTAGTTCATTTTGCAGCTACGCCGTGCATCAAAGCCATTAGTCCCAGTGAAGGATGGACGAGCGGAGGATCGACAGTCATCATCATCGGAGACAATTTCTTTGACGGATTACAAGTTGTTTTCGGAACTATGCTAGTATGGAGTGAGGTAAGACAATTTTTTGATTATTACAGTCGTTTGGGTATTCCCAAAGTGTAACGGCCTCCAACTACCATAGCAAGATTGCAGACGAATCTAGGGATTTCTTCTTAAATGGGGAAACAAACAATAGCTTTGAATGGCGTATAATTTTACCACATATAGCGAATTTAAACGTGATGATGTTTGAGTAAATTATATTATATATAAGCCTATTTTTCTTTCAATTTTAAATTATTTGCTAAAGGCCTAAAGCTATCTTTTGGAAAAATCAGTTAGCTTAAACAAAATATGAGGAACTCATTATAAACTAGTTCAAACTCAGATTTAATCTATCAGTATTATTTTGATTTATATACAAACTATACTACTATTATGCAATTACATAAAACAACTTCATTTTCACCTACTAAAGTAAATTTATTTTTTGTCCACAAACTTTAAATTTTGTCATTTGATTACTTATAATTTACTGAGTGAGAATTTAAATATTTTTACCATTATCCACTATTATTTTCAATTACAATAAACAATTACCGTTATACAAATAAAAATACAATTTTAATATTTTAAGTATAAATATTGTACAGTTTTAAGAATGATTAATTTGATTAACATGAAATTTTTCGATTAATTGTTTAATATCTTTATAAAAATATTATTTTATATATATTTTTTTCAATATTTATTTCTTACTAGTGATTTATTTTAATCTCAGCTTATCACGTCACATGCTATCAGGGTGCAGACACCACCAAGACACATCCCCGGCGTCGTAGAAGTGACATTGTCATACAAGTCGAAACAATTCTGTAAGGGAGCACCGGGAAGGTTTGTTTACGTCTGTGAGTACATCTCATAAGAATTATCAATTATTTCTTTCTATATAACGATAAAAGATATATTTAAATCTTATATTAAGATGTGTTTCCAGCTTTGAACGAGCCAACTATCGATTACGGTTTTCAGAGGTTAGCGAAACTCATTCCGCGACATCCAGGAGATCCCGAAAAATTACCGAAGGTGAGTATTGAAAATTTAGATAAAATCATATTAACGGTAACGGTATAAATCTTTTTGTGTCTTCTTATATAGGAAATTATATTAAAAAGGGCAGCAGATTTAGCAGAGGCATTGTATAGTATGCCTCGAAATAATCAACTAGCGTTGCCTGCACCTAGGTCACCCGCCCTTAACAATGCTACGGCAATGTCGGGGTTTAACGCTTACACAGGTCAACTTGCTGTCAACGTACAGGAGAATGGAACTGGTAAATATCATGGTTGGTATATATTTACAATTTATATTATAATTATTTAAATTAATAGGATGAGGCCCGATTTCCTTCTGCCAATTTAAACAGGCGAATTTAACATTCGCTTTTATTGTCTGTAAGTTTTATAGTTTCTTGTTATCTATTGTTATCAATATTATAAAGTGAAAAACTTATTCGTAATAGTGAAGAAACTAATCGATTAGTTTGTTTATAAGAATGGGAATAAAGTGTGTTTATGCTTACTTTTAGAAACTTTTGCATCTCTAACGTGATTCAACTCTTTTCGTTGAATAAACATTAGAAATAAAGAAGTCGAGAAAAAAATATTCAAAAATTACTATGCTAATTTCAAGTTTAAATCTTGAGGTTCTACAAATATGCTTTTAGTTTATAATTTTAGATTGTTCTGATGCCGATAATAGCGCTTTTCATTGAAAGCGTTACAGTATAAAATCGCGTTTGTTTACATATACAAAGACTACGAAATGATGAAGGAATAAATTAAATTTATTGAATTATCATAATATTAAAATGAGAATTCGTATATTTCGGTTGAATAACTTATAAAATGGTCATTTAACTTCAGTTATGTCAACGAACTACTGTAAATGCCTGTTCATAATACTATATGGGGAAGAATAAAGTGAATTATAACTGAGTTATGTGCGGTATTATGAAGAGAAAGCAGACATATCATATAAAATTTGAATGAAATTTTGTGTTGTGGCAATTTTTGATCAATAAACGAATCATGTTACCGTTGTAATAATTGTTAAAGAATTGAATAGCTTAGTAACTTTCAGCCAATTAGTGGGACAAAATGGGGTTCAGTTTTTTGGCTTCAACTCGGGATCAAATTTTCGGACCACAAAATTGCATTAAATCTTTAGTTTGTACTGATCGCATCTCTATTTCCAGAATTTGATTTAGAGTTGCGACTCATCCTATATACATTTCCTAAACCAAGCGAGCATTTGTAATCGCAGCCATCGAGTCAACGTGTCGCAAATCGGGAAATATGCTTTTCATTGTAGCATCGCGTGAATCCGATTGATTACATTGTAACAGAACATGTTAAAGTCCACTGATTGCTCATCATATTATTGATGTAAAACTTAGTTCTATATAAAGCAGCTGGAGAAGGATTAAGAGCTAAGTTGCTTTCTCGCCGAACAAACGAGAAGCGATGTGCGAGAACGATTCATCTAATAAGCTATTATGCCGATTTACGAAACATAGTTAGACTATAGATATAACATAATAAATTTAACTGAGAATTAAGCATTGAAATATTCGAATTTTATACTTATTAAATGAATAATTGTGTTATATTTCGGATCTAATGAAAATATCCATTTTTGGTAACGAATCGCGTTAAAATATTAATGGCGATTGCGACAATCAGCTTGTTATTAAGCAATTATTTAATTACCGTATATGAGCCGATGTTTTTAATATTAAAAATTATAGACCTGCTCTGTATGCCTACCTAGTATATAGACTTATAGGCTATTAAAATTATTTGTAGAATATTTGCATGATTTTAATATTCAAATTATGAATTTATTAATAATCTATCGGTAGTTGAATATATTTAATAATATATAAAGTTATATTAAAAGTTTATAAACTTATAAATTAAATTACACGAAATATTTATTTAATATAATCATAGGAAATAAATTAATTAATTAATTATATTTAATTCCCGATAGATATAATTAATTAAATGTATCAGTAATATAATTTTCGGACCATTAAATATAAATGATTATGCTAATAGTAGCAGAATGTTTAATATTAATAGACTATTAATTTTGCAGAAATTACTATATTATTTCCTGATGTAAAATATTAAAATTTCATATATACTGTATGACATTTTCTTATATATTTTTATAGATTACGGTAGAGCACAGAGCAACAGCGTATCCCCTCGTGGTTATGGTTCTAATGCTTCCACCCCTCACAGTACAAATGGTAGTTCCTATGGTAGTGGTGCCATGAACGGTGGTTACGGGAG
>WUQG02447758.1:0-13133 GCA_011317285.2 Androctonus mauritanicus | reverse complement strand
AGGGCTTGTTTCGCCCCGCCACATAGTATTCTAATTGAATGGAGTGTGGCGTCATCTGTTGACAAAAAAAAAAAAAATAGATTGCATATCGTCTCTCTCATACCAATCTAGCGAAATTGCATTAATGACCAATTTTAACAAAGTATTTCCCAATGATTGCATTTTATGTGTATTGTGTGTCCTTAGTATGGATTTATAAAAATTAATGAAAATATTTTGTGTTGTAGAAGAGTAAACGTAATTTTTTAAATATGTTAAATAAAAACCTTGTTGTAGAAATACCGTGTTATATGAGGATTTCCGCAATTTTCAAATTGTGTTAGAGCGGAACAGTGTTGTAGGAAGTCGTGTTATAGGAGGGATACCTGTAGTTTAGATTTTGTCTGCAGATATTGGGAGTAGAATTTTTTTAATTTGATAAACTTATTGTTTGAAATTACTTTAACGTTTTAAATTATGTAACCAGGTTTTATAAACAATTACTAATTGGAAGATTTTTATCTACTTGAAACATAGGTAATTTATTAATATCTATGAATTTTTAAAATAAATAAATTTATGATTAGAAATTGAATTTAAAATTTAATGATATTGCATAATAGTATTAATAATTCAAATTGCACACTCATAGGATAACAGGAAATCGAACGCATCATTTTTGTTTTTTCGATATTAGATGGCGCTTCAAGCGATACAGAACTTTTAGTTCTTTACACAATGTATGATGCTATTACGCATCATTATCTTTGCGTTTCCAAATATTTTCCCCTTATTTTCTAATTTCAATACGAACAATATTCTCTTTGGTGAAAAATATATGTATACCGAAATCGGACAATTTATACGAAGTGGCCAGACGTTTCGCATATTGGCCAAGTTGATCGACTGATATCCGAAATACGAATATAATTTTATTCAGTTCGAACTTTGGCCATTCAATTCGCAACACAGCTGGTAATAACTAGCCAAAGTCCGAATTAAACATCAAAATTCATGAATACGCGAAGTATGCCATCTAATTGTCGACATTTTTGTATTTGTTATGTATCGGACAAATCTTCGAGATTATTATTGAAATTGTAAACTTAATAGTATTAATTGGTTTCTTTATTATTAATAAAGAAATAAATCAGTTGGATATACAGTTTAAATTATAAAATGTGAAATCAATATTTATATATGAAAAATGTAATACAATACAGACCCTTCTAAAAATTATACAGATCGTAGCTAGATATGTTGCGGATGAGTTTCCAAAGGAATCGGATATTCTGTTTAGTATTCAATTTTTAAGATACTGTCAGGATTCCTAAGATACAGTATGCAAGATTTTTAAATAAATCAGTAACATAACGGAACTATCGATATGCACTTTTAATCATTCGTCGGTGGAAGATAATCATTAATTTTCTAGCATAGTGATGTCAAACTTAGATATTGCTGAGGACCATTTAACAGACAATATCTAGTGAGAGAGCCGCATAAGAAAGAAAATAAAGTTGAGAGAGTCGCCACTAAACATCCAAATTGCTTGTATTCCCAATTATTTGTTTACGCATTATAAAAACTGTTTTATAGAATAAAGTTTGAAAAAATTTACGTATATTGTGAAGTGAATTAAAGAATATTAAAAAAAGTTTAATTTATTTAATTTATTATTCGAATTAACCAGATTTTATTATATTATATTGTTTATTAATTATTCACAATAGTTAAAATATGTAAAAAATTTATAATGGTTAAAGATATTGGTAAGCTTTAAAGTGACGGCTGCCAGGTGCAAAATATCCCAAATATGATATAGAAGCTTAACTAGCATATTTATTGAAAATCAAATATGTCGGGTTCAATATCATTGATATATCCACATATTTTGAGGTAATATTTCGCATAAATATTACACGATTTGAATGAAATTTATATACAATATTGAGCTCTAGAAAACCAAGATTAGAAAATAATCAATATTGGATCGTTTGACAGCAGACGTCCAGTTTTCATTAAATAGTGTTTTATTCTTTTTAAATTATTTTTAATCGCAGAAATAAATTATTTAATGTTAATTATTAAAATAAATCTAAAAACTGACATTTTTAAAGAATAGAACTGATAAAAAGATATCACGCATCAATCGATAAAAAAAAAAAAGACGTTTTAAAAATTTAAAATTTTTTGGGCTGTTTAAAATAAAAAATTTTGGGGATTTTTGACTTTTTCTTTTAAATGTGACGTAAAAGTTACTGCCATTCCAAATTTGAAATTTACACACACATTATTTATAATTAGGAATTTCTATTACCCACGCTATCGAGCATATACCATATATTTATTTATGAAATATCTTATATAATTTGGACTGTTTGTTAATTAACAATCCGATTTCTAATTATAAGTAATTTATTAACTTAATTGACTAACTTCATTAATTATATCAATTATAAATAAATTATTAACTTTAGTTTTGTCCAGAAGCCTTTGATCCAAAAGACCAGGAATAGAATTCGGGTCTCCTCAAAAATTAATATAAGAGGTTCTGGTTCGTCCATCGATATCTTATTTTACAGTCCAATTATCCCACCATCGGGGATAGGCAGTCCTGATTAAACTTGAAATGTCCTTATTACTTATTAATTAGATAATTGGAAAGTTGCGTTAAAATATTAAAATTGTAATATGTTTTTGAATTAGAGCTGATAAAAAATAATTTTTAGCTGAACTTTAGCTTTTATTAGAGATTTTTAAAATTATATTGATTTTTTAATTGGAAGGTACGCTTTTAAATTATTTATATTCGGTAAGAAATACAAAATAATTATTAGATGTATAGTGAAATAGAATAAACAAAGAATTGATGAATAGAACACTAGAATATACTGTATAGAATAGTGCAAATTTTCGCTGTGGCTTAAGAAAAATTGCTAACAGAAATCTTTTGACATATTCTGAAATGATTTTCTGCCTGATAAATAAATTTATATTTTAATAAGTAGTTTAACTATTAACATCCGCACTTATTTTTATAGCAAGAATAGAAAATTAATAATTCACTTAAAATTAATTTACTTTGTTAGGAACACATATAGCATAAATTTTCTATTGTAACTCCATGCTCTAGCTCTTCGACTAAAAATACATTTAACGATACTATACAATAAATGCCGCAGAAAATTTGAAGAATGAGAAAATAGCAAACATTTATTTAATCAATTACGATTTTCGGAATAATAATAAAAAAAATTGATATATTTGATTTATGTAAATTTAAATAAATTTTAAATATAGTAATTACCAAAATAAATTAAAAAAAAAAATTCAATATTAGAGAAGTGTACTGAATTTATTCAATTTTATAAATTCGGTACATTTTTCTAAACAATAAGTTTTGCCGTAAATTCCTGATCTAAAACTCAGTTCTAATTTATCGTTTTAAATAAAATTAGAAAATTTTATACTATTATTTAATTATTAAAATAAATATTTCTTAAAAAATTGCTTGACTTGTTGAAATTTCTTTTATCAAAATAAAAAATAAATGAAATTGAAATGTAGTAGTAGTTACTGCTCATATCGATCAGCTACGATATTTGAAGATATCCAATTTATTCAATATAATCTATTGTAAAATATTAGCTATATATTTTAACTTGTATTCATAAAAAGATAAATTCTAGCTTATATTTATTTAAATCAAAAAGAAAATTAATATTCAGATATGTTAATTTATCATATTTATTTTAATGGCATTTAAATAAGGAAGAAATTAAATTGATTCATTATTCATGGGATTTCTGGATAAGGACATGATCAAAATGAGTGATTTTATTTTTGGCAGAATTTTTATATTAATAATTTTATACGCTCATCTTTTAAGTAATAGTTGTTCTTCAATTGCTTATTTAGATTAATAATAATTTATTACATTATAATTATTAGTGTTTATTAAATAATAATATTTGATGTTAATATGAGAGAATTATTATTTAACATTTGATATTATGAATTTATTATTCATAATATCGTATGAATAATAAATGTAGTTTAACTATAAATTAAATTAGGCAGCTAACAACAAATTATATATGTGTGTATATATATATATAAATTTAAAAAGTGTAAGAATAAACTAATAATAAATATATATGATTATAACAAAACGAATAATAATAGTTTTTAAGTTGAAATCTATTATATAAATTAAGGACACGGATTTTTGTTAAAATTCTAAATTAATTTTCTCGAGGAAATTATTTAAGAATAGAGATTTTTCATCCTTGCTCTAATTGTTCTGTTAGGGGACAATGCAGCAGACAGTGTGATCCCTACACGTTGTGAATGACTCACAACTGTCCGGTATAGGGACGCTTTTGTTCCTACTTTTCTGAACGGGATGAAGACTGGACCCCTGGCTGATTTCTCACACAGCACTATTGACCTATTGTAGTCAATGTTGGTAGCTTTGAACTGCTCGACAGTTCGGCTTCTCTGTAAAACATGAAGATCACTATGATGTCAGAGATATAAAATCAAATTGCAGGTATGTCTATTTTTATATTATACACGAGTGTGTGCGTGTGTATGTGTGTGTGTGTATATATATATATACACACATACACACGCACGCACACATAAAATAATAGAAGATTAAAACTATTAAAGAACTCTGCTGTTATTTCTTTCGCTACTTATTTTTCCTAATCATAGAATATCTGGATGTCATTCGAGAAATGCTTGATTATTATATGAAAGAAACCACTGAATTTGAATGTTGTTACGCTTTGGGATTGATGCTATCTTCGGATCATGTCCAGGACGACTTTTGTTGGTTTAACTGCTACATATAATGTACGTACTTCGGAAATATTCTTCGAAAAAAGAAGGAAAACTCTTCAATGTACAGTTTTTTTCTTGGATGATTCTCAGAAAACTTTCGAAATTGAGGTAAGTGGCAGTGATATAAATTTGTTTAGTTGATCAAACAGTAATAATTTTAAAAGAGTTTTAAAATATATATAAACGTTTTTAGTAATAAAAATATAATAATTAAATAATTAGTTATTTGAAATTATTTAAAATATATTTAAGAAGTTAAAATTTTTCTTAAAACATCAATCAAATAAATATTTAAAAAAATTCAAGCGTTATTAAAATAAAGTTGATGCATAAATTTCGTCAAATGTATTGAAAAGTACTAAAAAGTTTATTTATAGATAGTATTTTCAATTTCGTATGTATCATTAGCTAAATTAAATAACAAATAAGCTGATTATAACACTTTCTGATATCTAAAATAGTTTTATATATTGCATAAGTTTGAGCTGATTTTTATTTAAAACTTATTTTTTACTCATAATTTTGTTGTCATCAAGAAAATAAATGACATGCAATTATTTTGAAAATTCCATCTTGATGAATATTTTTATTATAAAAATCTTATTCAGAGTAAAACGCATTTTCAGAGTAAATCAATAGTTTTTAGAATAGAAAAATTCCAGGGTTGTTTCTGAAGAAGACATGATAAGGTATTCAATGAAATATTTTTGGCTTTATTTTTTCCAGGATTAATTTTGATATGCTTACAACTGTATGAATAATATGATTAAAGATTTTATTTCTCTATTTTATAAATATTTCTAAATCTTAATTTTAATACAATTAAATCTGAACAAAAAATATACGTTCTATATTAATTATAATAGAGTATTTACAGCTATGCAGGAAATATATATTAATATGAAAACAGAATATTTCTTCTATGAATAATCTGCAATAAATCATTAAAATTTGTCACTAGTATCTGCCCATTTATTTATTATATTTTAAAATTTAAAATTGGAGTACTGCAGCATTTTATGTTACGCTACGTAAAACTATTAAGCTGCTAAAATAGAATTAAAATTCCATCTTATGACTAAGAACACGTCATCAAAATTGTGCGGGACTCTCATTCTATTAAAACTATAATCAAATTTTCTTAGTATTATTCGATTAATTCCTGAATTGGTAGCTAATGGATGATTCGAGTATAACAATGAATGATGTAGTCACGCTGAATTTCGCTTTTTACGGGATCTCTCTCTCTTTCTCTCTCTCTCTCTCTCTCTACGATCTGCTCCCTGTTAGGAATAATAAAAATATGTTTTGAATAAAATCATTCTGCTCTCTTTACGTACGCAAAAAATTTCATTAAAAACATACAAACCATTGAGGATTTATTAAATAAAAAACAGTAAATTCTGAATAAAAAAAAATCCAGTAATAATATCGGAAGCGTACAATTAACTAGGAATACAAAATATAAATTGGATTTGTATAATTCACAACAGTTCCATCAGTCTCTCTTCTGATAAATTTTTTTCTGCTTACAGATACCGTAGTGCACATCTGTAATAAATTATGCGTCAAAACCAAATGCAAATTTCTCACTACGTATAGTAATATAAAGGTAGAGCGGTGGAAATGTTATCGATGCATTAGAGACAAAATTCGTCACGATCCAGTATTCGTGTCACAAATTGACGCCATCATCTCCGCTGAACTGTTAGTTGAACGGCCATTCATCTTCTCTTGTCATCATGAGGGACAGGATGCAAATCTCTCAGTGGGTTCTATTTTGTATATCATTAGTCGTCATTTAGCCCATATTGTCAGTGTAGTTACTTTTTATAATATATTCTACATTTGTGTTGGAGGAATAAATGACTAATATTTCATAAGTCAAATATGATATGTTAACTCGTTTAAACTTATAATTTTAATGTTATTTTCTCATTAAATATGATCATTTCTAAGTGATGACTAAGAAAATTGTAAAACATTTTAAAATTTAATTAATATTTAAAATAATTCGGATAACTCGTTAGATGTGATGAAATCCTTTGTCTTTTCATTTAGTCAGGGAACGGTTAAAATTTAAGAAAAAATGTTTAACAGTTAATTGTTTCGACTACAAAATTAAGCTACATTTAATATTAGTTACATAATTTTACTCGTGTTTTAAAGAAATTTTATAAAAACACTTTTTTTAAATTTCAAATCATCAGGAAAACAATTTGTCTGAATTTATGTATTATGTCATGATCGAAATCTATTGATGTTCCAATATAATTTTCTATTGATTTCTAAGGCTGACTTTTCTTTGTATTATGAACTTAATTATTCACGAAAACTAGAATATTTTATACATATTGCATAAATATTAGTAATAATATTTGCATTTTACAATATTATACGCTCTAATGTGAGCCATATAATAATATAAAAACACAGGATATTATATATTTAAAAAAAAGAATGCAAGTGTAAAAAGTAAGAAATAAGACTTTGAAGCACGCTCTTACCAGTAAAAAAGAATATTTCTTTTAATGCTATATAGATGTAAGTAGTAGTAAAAAATAATATCTAAATAATAATAATAATAATAATAATAATAATTTATTCAATAGCATTTAGAGCTGGTGTTAAAACCGGCTTGCGAAAATTCATCTTGATTTTTTTCCTTCAAAATTTACGATCTTCTTTAAATATTTTTACATGTTACATATAACAAGCAAATATGATATCCAAATATTAACATTTTTTATTATTATACGAATTTTATCAAATAATAAACACGCGAAAATACTATAAAATGAAGCTTATGACTTTATTTTATTCGTTATTTCGATAATGAAACAGTAATATTTATTATCTAACATTTTTATCTTAAGAATCGAATTTATAAAAAATAATAATAAGCCAAAAATTAGTCAAAAGTAAAATAACTGCAGAATATATAATTGATGAATGATGAATCAAATGAGCTAAAAGGAGCTACGGCCTCCTCAAAATTAATATAACTTATATATATTAAATATATATTTTAATTTTGACATACCAAAATTATCGAAATATTTAAATATATATATATATTTCTCGAAATATTTAACATATATATTAAATATTTGTTTTTAATCTAGAATATAGAAGGGAAGTGCTATATACGTTTAATAATCATATAAAAGTAAATAGAAATATATAAATGTAAAATATTCTTTTAATGATATTTACATTTTAATCCTCTAAAATATTTTCTGGATTCACAGCTGATGAAAACAAAGTTCTGAAATATGTTGATTTTTCTATACTGTCAGAACTGTAGTGATGTTACGGCTTACCTGCAATATCCTTATAAGTTTTAAAACGGAATATACAATAGTAAAAGATTGTCGACCGGAGTGACCGCGTGGAAATGTTTGGTTTTCTACTCTGGAGGACTCTCGGGATTGATTCTCGGGTCTCACCTTTTGGAAATATTTATCATAGAGTCCGGGTCCAGGCCATTGATTATCGTTCTCCACAATTCAGCTGACCTCTCCTCAGGGGTAGGCAGATTGTAGAAGAGCTTGTTTTGTCCTACCACATAGTACTTTACCTGAGTGGAAAGTGGCCACATCTGTTGATAAAAAAATATACTTAGATTATTATTTATATACAGTACTGTGATTAAATGTATAAATTAATTGCATTGAAGAAGATTTTGATGGCATATTTTAATCTATTAACTTTAATCATTCTGAAAAAATACAAATTTTGCATGACGTTTTTGCGAAAATATCGCTGAAGCCATTTAATTAGTTACTAATATCTTTTATTAATTAATTCTATTCATGAATTATTTTTAAGAGTTAAAAAATTGTAAAAATTTAAAATTATAAATTTTTATTCTGAATATCGAGTATATTATTTTTCAAATTCTCCGAACTGATGCTTAAAAATTTCTAGGTTGTCACTATTTAGGATTATTAAAATATATTATTGTTTTATGAGCAGCTTTTAAGCCTTTGAAATGTTTTGATTTTTGAACTTAAAGTCTCATTTTAATATTATATTTTATCGAATCATTTTTAACTCTTTTTTTCTTCCTCCATTTCAATAGAATAATTTGTATAAATTAAATCTGGTCTACTGTCCGTCCGTCAATATATCTCGTGTAAATATCTATAGTATCTCATCAAAAACATTTAATATGTAAACAATTAAGCCAAGTACAATACCAAGAAATTAGAATATCTGTTATAAATTAGATGCTGTTACTTTGGTTGACGTTACTATTTTCTTAAATCATCAACCACGTAACAACATCTAAATAGTAACAAATTTAGATTAGGCTACTTGGTTGACAATTACTTAGTACTGAATTTGGCTTATTTATATACTATATATATTAGATGTTTTTGACTGAATATTATTTATTCTTTAGATGAAAACCATTTTTCTGACAAAGAATTCTAACAATATGTTAATATATCATTAAATACTCTCATTATTTTTAAATCGATTGAATCAAAATTAAACAATATTGAAATATGAAGGTGGCCTTCTCTCGAACTTATTAAATTTTGAACGCTATAATTTTAAAAATTTATTAAAATAATAAAAATATATATAGAACAGTATATGAAACTTAATCGAAATTATTGAATGATACAGCCAGTAGAAGATTTCGTGATGAAACACACCTTACTTTTTCATTTTGGCTTTATTGGACTGTATTTTTCAGAAAACCTTACTTAACATAACATTCCAGATTTGTTCGAAATCGACTAAACAATTTGATTTATAAATACATTTCTAGAAGAGAAAATCATTCTTTTCTACACATTTTAATTTTAGCCCAATTAGCCAAAATTTTCAGATTTTAATTGAGCTACGATATACTTAAGTTACAAATTTGTTCAAAAGTGGTTAAATAATGAGATATGTAGAGATATTTATGAAAAACGAACTTCATTTTTAAGGGATCTCAAGTAATTTGAGATCCCTTAAAAATTTCAGTACAATCGGGTCAAAATAAAGAGGAGGAAATAAAGTTCGTTTTCCATAAATACATAATTTAAATACTTATATTCCAAATTTCATTAATGGCATCACTTGAACAATGCGATCTGGGAGGCGAAAACCGACGCTTTTTTGTTGATTTATGTAATTTTTAAATTGCTCTAGTTCTATTATTAATTGTAATTGAAACTTCAAATTTGACAGTGTCCTGTTGGATACTTTTTTCCGAATGTAATTGTCAGATTAACAATAATTAATTTAAAGGTACAAAGCGAGTTGAGTTTTAGCCGTATTGAATCCGATAATAAGAGTCACTCAGTGGCTATTGTGTTTGGCTTAGGTGAATGCCGTGCTTCTTGATCCGATTTGAATAAAATTCGTATGTTATTGTCCTCATTTAGAAAACCAAGCCAATTTTGAATTGGCTTTATTAATGGGCAGTCATTCAGATAATTATGATCCAACAATGATGGATATTGGATCATATCTATTTGAATGACTATCAATCAAAACAATATCTCATATAAATATAATACTATCCAATCTGAAAAAAATTCACATATATTATCGGGATCCATCAGGAGTCCATAATTAGTTTTAATTAGAGTACATTATATTAATAAGTAGGCCCTAATATAAAAAAAAATTTTTAAAGTCAATTCCTACTTAGGTCAACAAAGAAAAATTTTATTTTAGTTACTTTTTATTAAATAATTACAATTAATATAAATATGTATATACATATGACAGAATCACAATATTAAGTGGCAAAATAGAAAGCGAATTTCCTTGCAATTTTCCATTCTCCTTTCTATATATCGTTTTAATCTTAATTAAACTAAATACTGTATTATAACAAATGCATAAAATATAAGAGAGAGTTTTTCTCCCATATAAAACTAAAATTAATTAATTAAATTTAATTAATGAATTAATAGTTGAAAAAACTGTATTAACATCAAGTGTCATCCATTACAAGTTTAAAAAAATATATTTGAACTTGAGTGGATTAATAAAAAGTATTTTATTAACGATTGAAAATTTGAACAAGATATATAAATATATATAGGGAAAGTGTGAACTAATAGTAGGAATTGAAAAAACTCAGGTAAATATCTTTAAACTGATAAAAACATTCAAAAAATCAACAATAAAAATTCAAAACAGTCACGATGCCTCTTTTGATAACGGTCGGCAGCCTTCTTGTATTAACAAGAAGTATAAAATTATTATTAACAGAATTATTCGTTTGACAAAAGAAGTGGAAACTAACACAGGGCCGCGTCAACCCGAGAGTGCACCGCCCTCGGGCGGCAAAAAACAAATATCAAATATTTATTTTATTTCGTTAATATTTTATGTAGCTAATATGTAGAAAATATTTTAATCTATCTTAATCCGAATATGAATGCATTTTCGGTACTTTTGAATGATGCTCTTAGTGTTTCCTCTAATTTGTCAATAGCGCTAAGTATTTAACAATACCTGTGACCGCGGATTCTTTTCAAAGCTGAAAATGATAAAAAATCATCTCCGCAGTACAGTGACACGGGATAGACTCAAATCTTACTAGCATAGAACAGGGATGGCCAACCTATGGCACCAAAGAAAACTTTGATGGCACGCACAAAAAATATGATTTTTTTTTATTAAATTATTGTTAATTTATTGTATAAATTATAAAAACGAATTAGAATTCAACAATCTATACTTTAAAAATAATTTATGATTTAAATTTATAGTGCTGAATATCTACCTACTATATATTATTATTTTGTGGTACGATCTGTTTTGTGTTTATTTGTAAGATTTTCTATTTAATCCGAACTCGATACATTCATGATGGCGGCACCCGAAATAAAATCTTATCGAAAATTATTCAATATTTTTACATATGGAAAAATATTGAAATATTTTCCGTATCATTTGGGATGAAAATAATAAATATAATTTCAAAACTTAAAAATAACATAATTTTTTTCATAGAAATCCAAATACTTAAAAAAATCACACAAAACTAAATTATTTAATTTTATTGTTGTCATACTGAATACGTAACAAAGCATGCAAATTATTTTTGATATCGAACAAGCGCTTACTTTTATGACACTATTTAAAATACCTTTAGAGTCGGCCTTTCAGAAATATTCAAACCGCTGGATTTCGATATTAAATTTCATATGACGGACCGAAGGACTTTTTGTTTCCGACATTAAAACTCGGATTATATTCGAATACTATATTTTAATTTCATTTTTCCAGCACTTATACCGATAAGAGTTTGGCATATGCGGGATAAGGTAACCAGGTCATAAAAACAATGATGGCTTCATCATCGATCATTTTTAAAAATATGCTTGCATTTGATATCTTATCCCGATTACTTCAGCTAAGACGCTAGTACGCTTTGGATGATAGGCAGTGCTGCATTTATATCTAAATGGCACAACTTACATATCTTCATTCAATCGATAAGCTTTCGTTGGCCGGGGGAAAATACCAAATGATTCTTAAATCGAATACAGATATCTATAGAAAGGATGAAAAAACTAATAAAGTATTAAATAGGCATTGCGCGATGACTTCTATATCTGCTAAACTAATTGATAAAATTTTTACATCGGATTAAATTAAGTATAATTTTTCTGTCGGGAATCCCTCCACAACTTACATATATAGATCGAAGTGGATCGATCACAGATTAAACTTTCCAAAAAAAACTATGTAGACTACAGTGTCTATCTGCTGCAATTTACAAGATATATGCTGGAGAATTAAAAATTCGCCACCTTCACGGCTGTTTAAAGTGAAAATCGGCGGTTCCATTGTGATAAAGGCATTTCGAATTTGCAAAAAACTATAGACCTATATATTCGGATATGCTAGCGGATAGACACTAGTTCTGGAAGTTCATCCCGCGATTGTCTGTCTTCGATTTGTGCAATTTTTAGGAATAAGTCCTAATAGCAAAGTTATACTCCGCGCTATAACAGTATTTTGCTACGAATGTTGATTTCACATTTAGTAATTTAAACAGCGTATTCGATTTATCCATTTCTTTATACAAGATACTAACACAGTTGATATTAACATAATTTCAGTTTAATAGCCTCCAGACATCATAAAGCCTTCGTAATACACGTTTTATTGCATCGGTCCAATCAAAGATGCGTCCAACACAACAGAAAATGTCAACAAACGACAGAAGATACTACGCGTATTCATGGATTTCAATATACAATTAGGGTTTTTCATCACCGGCTACATAGAGATTTGAACAGAATCGAGGTGATCAAAACCCAAATTGAACAGATTTT
>WUQG02447747.1:0-13136 GCA_011317285.2 Androctonus mauritanicus | reverse complement strand
TGTTTTGACCCGATTGTGCTCAAAATTTTTAGGGGACCTCAAGTAAACAAAGAAACACCTATATTCAAAATTTCATCGATGTCGGTTAAACGATGCGACCTGTAGAGGTGTCTACATAGGAGGAGGAGAAGAAGGAGGAGGAGAAGAAGAAAAAAAATGACGCTTTTTACTCGCTATTTGCAATTTTTAAGCCGCTCTTATTCTATTATTAATTGGATATGATATTTAAAATGTAGAAATCTATGTTCCGTTGAATATTGTTCTCGAATGTAATTATCAGATTAATAACATTTAAATTAGGACCAAAGTTACAGCGAGTTGAAATTTGGTTATGACGACTCCAGTAATAATAGTCAGTCAGTGACTACTGTACTTGGCTTAGAGTCACTACCGTGCCTCTTGATTTATATTTTGTATTTTATATTATTAAATAATTATTTTTAAATTTGTTAACTAATGACTATTTGTTTAAATAAGTTTCCATGTCAATTCTCCAATCCTGAATCCCGGTACCATTGTTCCACGTGTCCTTATTCCAAATTTTCGATTAAACAGCATATTATCGGCCAACACCTGTTGCGCACTCCCCACAGTACTATATTTTATATAGTTTCTTTTTATCAGTTAAACTGGATTAATTTAGATGATACAGTGAACGCTCGATTTTATGAACTCGTACGGATCCCCAAAAAAGTTTGTAAAAGGGAATGGCATTAATTAACATTAGTGATTTTTTGGGACCAACTAAATAGTTCGTAAAAACTTATAGTTCGTAAATCGTTTATACAAACGCAAATCCACTATATATCGTTTTGGAAAACAACCATCTAACCAAATATGATTGAATACCGATAGGATTTTATTGATTTTCAATAGGATTGATTACCTAGTAGATTTCAATATTGTGTATATATTCAATATAGAGTGGATAATATTTACCAGAGATACTGCTCCAAAATAGATGAATTCAGTTATTATATTCAATATTAATCATTTTCAATAAATCCGAAATTGATAATTTTGAATTTTCAACAAAAAGATGCACAAAAATAAATAATGAAAGGAGTCATGATTGATCATCAATTTTAATTAAGAGATAATTGTGCTTCTTTTAATTTGAAAGTTGAATGGATATCCATAAAGTAAATTTCCATCTTAAAAGAAAAAAATTTCCTACAGAATAAAAGAATTAGATTTACAATACTAATATTAGACTATGTAATTAAAAACATAGTTATTCTAACTTAGATAAAAAAGATATTGTTATTGAATAGCCAAATCTTTTAAATTAAAATTATAATTTGAAATCTTTGTTGGATGATAACATGATCTCCAAATTGCTACATAAAATATAAAACAAAAAATTATTTTCATTTCTGAACTTATTCAAAAATAATCAAAATATATTTTTTGTAGTTTTCATCTACTTTAACATAGGCCATCATTGAAAAAATTTTGAAAATAATTATATTCATAGGATATTTTAAATATATTGAATGCATTATAATTATTATTCAAATTTCATTATAATTATTTTTTGTTTTTGAAAGTATAGTGTGAGGATAATGATAATGTTTTATAAGAACAGTTTCTAAAATAATTCATGTATTTTGGTATTCTTATATTGCTATCAATATTATGCTGTTAAATTATATTGTTATTATTTTAATAACACTATATTATTTAAATTTTAATGCTAAACTCTGAATTAAAATACTAATTTGAACTCAGAATATTTTATATCACATGTTCTATTATACAATTGCTGAGTCAAATGAACATTCATGATGACAGCCTGATATTTCTGTAACTCAAATGTAATCTATTCAAAAATCATTTGTTGTGAGCTTATAAGGGATATTTTCATTTGGGTGGCAAAGTGAACCAGTTTGAAATAAAGTAAGTAATAAATTCATATAAAAATTTTGACTGTAAAATAATTCCCTGCTAGCATACTTCTTGATACTTGCACCATTTCTCATGAGAAATGTGTATTTTACCACTTTAAATAATGTTATGTCAAATTTAGAATATGTAAAATTTTCTCCATTGCTATTTTTGCCATAAGTCTTAATATCAACAGCTACAAATCTATATTCTGTATCTGAGCCTAATAAAATAATCAAAATTATTTTGATTATAAAAAACTTTTTTACAATTAAAATAGAGAGAACTGCTTTATGGAAGCACTTCAGTTTCAATGTTTCCCATCCAGGACTCCTATATAATTTGAAAAATTCCATAAATTCATTTGTGATTATTTTTCAATCATTTTTGTTTGGAATTTGCATTTACTTTTGGCATCATAATGCCAATTATAACTAGGCATACTTCATTTATTATAAAGTGAACTGTTAAGTACCCAATCAATAAGTAAAGAGAATTGCAAGCATAAAATGCCCAATGGTTGATGACTTTAAAAAAACGTAATTATACATATACTGATTATTACTACTGTATGATTAAAAATAACTTAATTATAAAATTAAATTAACAAATATTTATTTCTTGCAGGATCAGCTTGTAAAACTAGATGGTTCTCTTTAAGAGATCAATATCGAAGAGCAATGAAAAATAGAAAAACAGTTAATGGACAAGAAGTAATAAAAAAGAAACCTTGGAAATTTGAAGAGGAAATGTCCTTTTTAAAACCATTTATTCATGAACGAGAAACATTAAATATTGATAGAATCTCAGATATGAATGAGGAAAACAACTGTCCAGAAGAAAATGATAGAGTTGATAATTTAAAAACAATAGCAGAAGGAGATATACAAATACAGTCAGAAGAGCAACCTGCTACTAGTATTAATATTCCTCAAACATTTAGAACATCTGTAAAACGAAAATTTAAATCAAAAGAATCTGATGAAATTCCTTCTTCAACATTAATGAAATATATTATAGAACAAAATAAATATATTCTGAAATCAAAGGATCCAGTTGATACTTTTTTCTCCAGTATAGCTGAAACAGTCAAAACTTTTACCCCAATCTACCAAAATACTGCAAAATCAAGGATTTTTAACATTGTTTCACAACTTGAGATGGAACTTCTTATGAAAAAGCATCCTGAACAAAAATCTACAGTTCAGTTTGCAAAGCAGTCCAGTCACCATCCTGTTTTTTCTCAATCAGAAAGTGATCAAACTTTGACTGCACTTCCATCAGAAGAATCGTTTTCCCCTTGATGCACATCTCAATCATATCATTCTCTCTCTCAACCATGTCACAATAAATGTAATAATTTCTCATCATCCCCATATGTAAATTATGTTCAATCATATTCAGTTGATTATAATAAATAATAGTTAAATTTTGTAATCTAAAAGATATAATTTTATAACAAACTTAAAGCATGCATATAAATATTTGTTAGTTTAATTTTATAATTAAGCATAGTTTTACAATTAGGTATTATTGCTTTATAACATGAATTATTCTGTTCAATAAGAACATACTTGAGTTTTATTAATGAAATATTAAAACTGATATTCTGACATTCAGTTAGCCTAAATTTGTTACAAAAATTAACAAAATCTTACTTCTAAAGTATTTCATCTCACAAAGCAGTATCATTGTAAATAAATAAATATTTTCAAAAAATTATTATATACAGTATATATATATTAATATTATACATATACATATGGTAGATTATATAAAATTATATATCTACCATATACATATATATTAGTTGAAGAATTGACATATACTATATATGAGTCATATATGTCAATTCTTTAACTTTAGAGTTTAAAAATCAGTAAAAATTTAAAACCCATATATAAGCTACCTTTTCAATTTTCAAGTATTAGAACAATATAGCATTTATTGAAATAAATAGCTAATTTCTTTTATAGTTTTAAAGATTTTATAAAATTAGTTCACTATTGGAATAAGTATGGTCATTTAAATAAAATTCCAGACATCAAGCATTGAAATGCTGTTATACAACATGAAGAGAAAGTTAGATAGACAAACTGTATTATGATTCTCTATATAATGATTTTTTTGAAATATTATTTTCTACAATCAAACATCAAAGAACTATTACATTTCCACTGTTTTCAAATCTCAATAAAAATATTTTAGAAAGTTTAAATGATAAAAAAATCAAGATATGTAATGAAAATTTTGTTACAATGATGGAAATAGAAAGCTAACTAATGTACATGATTGCCTGGAGCACAAATCTGAAATAATCTGTAAAATAATCATTCCTATATTTTTGAAATGATCAGAGCTATCAGAAAATGCACAAACTGTCAATCACAAATATCAATTTATAGATTGTTACATTTCAATTTGATATTAATTGATAATATGTATAGTAATATATGTATAGTAATGTATATAGTAATAAATAATTACTATAGGACATATTAATGGTGCAAAGGATGCAATGTAACTGATTTATATATTTTTGATTGTATATGTGCAGTATCTAATATTCAAATACTTAAAATATATTAAGTTATATAGTCTTACATATCCACATATTTTCAACAAAACAAATTAAAAGAATCAGTAAGATGATAATTTTTATTAAGAATAAATATGCAGATTACATGACTGTACTGGTGAACTTTAAAAATTTTCTAATTTTTTTTATTTGGTGTATAAGTTAACTCCCCTTCAAAATTTTTTTGAAAAATGTTTCTCAGTTTATATACATTTAGTATATAAGCTGAGAAACATTTAATGAATAAGTGCATTTCTTATTGCAGGGAAAAAAGCCTGCAAAAATAAATGGGCATCAGAAAAATCATTTTTAAAAATTTGAACTGAAATGACATTAAGAAACAACTTTCTCATTGATGATCTTTGCAAATTTTAGAATTACAAAAATTATTTTTAAATTGTAAATATTATCTCAATTTTGACATTTTAAAAATTCAATTCAAATATAACACAAAATTATCATTAGGAAAAATTTATAAAAAAATATCAAACAAAATAAATACAGGATATCTTTAACTTGGATACTTTTGTAAATAGATGCACATCTAATTCTCATTTTATGCACTTTCCATTTAAATTTTTTGAAAATGTATACTGAAGAAAATATTCCATTTTTCAAAGATATGTGATTGAATAAGATCAAAAAATATCACATGAGGAAAACTGTGAAATCAGATATTGTATTTTAAGATAAGTATAAAATTTGAATATGTATTGCTTTTGGCATAAAACTCACAAAATGAAGATGATTAAGCTAACTACACAAGTACAATACTTATAAGATACTAAATCAGCATGACTGAATCCAAAGAAAGTGTTAAACAAAACAAATAATAATGATTTATATCATTATTCTTTTGTAGCAATGAAATAAAAACTTTAATTATTCTCATTATGTTCACAGTAATTTATATTTATGCAATTTCATTATCTCTTTTCTATGCTTTTTGTTAGCAGTTATGTTTTAGCAAAGAGTGATAATACTAGCTATAAAGATACATCTATGCAAATTTGAGTGAGAAATAAATTCTTAACAGAACAATCTATAATAGCTTTGGTTGACAGTTGTAACCTAAAGCATGATAAATAAGGGCAAAAATTTTCTGTAATACTTTATACCAAAATATATACGTTGTTCAACTTATGAATATAGTTCATATACAAGTTTTGTTTCTGATTCAGATACAGTACTTTATATATTGTATTTTATAATATATTTACAATTGAATGAATTAGAAATTTTTATTTCATAGATTTAAATGAAAAGTTGCAATTATAAAGCAATGTTTTTTGATTCCTGCCATTTGTAATATTGTCTTAATGTGATAACTAACTTTATATTAGTTGCTAGAGAATTCTGCTATCATAATATTTAAAATTCTTAAGAGTTTTTTAAATTTTCTGAAATTTCATGTTTATAAGTGCAAATATTAATAATTTGTTCAGAACTTATTTTTATTCATAAATAAATGTTCATAACTTGAGGAACTCGTGTACATGCTAAGAAGATTTTGTTCAGTACTTTCTCAATTTCTGTGATCATTTCCAGAAAGTATCTACTACATAACTATGAGAACTTGATGTACTGATATAATTATGATAAATTCAGCTTTTATAAAACTCATTTTTATAAAAAGTTCTGGAATAAGTTTTTATATAATACAAAACAAGATTGTATTTATTTGCTGAATAGTCTATAAACTATTTCAAATTAGGAACTGTATATAAATTAAAAAATCCAGATAATCAAAAAAATTTATTTACTATGAAAAATTTCAAGAATTTACCATATAAAAAAAGAGCATATTTTGGATGTGATATTTATAAAATAAGACTTGATATGATCTTCCAAGTTAATAAACATTTAAAACATTTTATTGTAATATTCAAAAATTTTATATAATACCATAAGATGTTTTTGTATTTTTATAAAAATTATGATTTTGAGAATACATATCATTGATGCAATATTTTTTATGCAATAACCAATTCAGAAAGTTACTGCTCAGAATTTTATATCCATTTATTGTACACTTGAATGAAAATAATATAATTTTCCAAAAAAACTACAATATACACAAATTTATACTAACAATTGGAGAATGCATCATTTCAAAATTATTTTGGCTTTTATTATCATCTGATCTTTCACCATCTGAATTCTGGGTCAATGAATCACATTTATAAAATGAATTTCAAAAATAATTAATGAATTTAAAATTTAATAAAGTAAATTTCATAACAAACTTTAAGGCCCAAATTTCAAGGGATAATAATTGAATAGATCTTAATTATGCCTGAACAACTCTTGATTGTAATAGAATTTTAATAAAATAATTTTAAAAGTTCAAAATTAATAATAATATTATCTGAAGAATCAACCTGCCAGATTGCCTCAGTGGTCTAGCAGTTATGACATCAGGATGGTAACCCAAAGGTCCCTGGTTTGATCCATAATGAGATAAGTTTTTCTTCAAATAAATTATTAAAAATTATTGTTAATTATTAATTCATAGATAGTGGCACTCTTAGTTTAATTATTAGTTTATTTTGTAATTCAGAGATGGGTCTAACATTAATCTAGATTATTTTAAATTATTAAAATTCCATTATAATCAAGGAATTGTTTAGACAGAATTCGGATCTATTTAATAAATTTCATTATTGTAAATATTGGTAGTATTTGATGATAATGTCAAGAGAAGTCATATTTAAGGAGAATATTAGATAACATTTTTAAGTCCTTTTATATTTCTGTTGTAGAGAGAAGCTTTATGTATTGTATATATATTATATATACAATACATTTGTTACATTTGTTTCGTATATAATACATTTGTTTTGTATATATATCATATATACAAAACAAATAAATAAAAATATATAAAGATAACTATCAATAGCAGATTTACTTACCATCCTTCTCTAATAACTTTATAATAACCTGTAACGGAAAGATCTATTACAGTTGACCCTAATCGTTCAGAATTATCCTCACCTAAATGACCACCATCAAATATGAATTCCAAATAAGGCCATAATTCTTTAAATTCCTAAAATATATAATTATTTATAATTAATTATTAATATATTTAAACAAATTTTGCTAAAAAATTTAATGATTTCTTTTATTCAAAAAAATTCATTGATAGAAACTATAAAAAATGAATATTTAGAAAATTATAGTAATAGATTTATAACCATATATTTTCTTAAACATGAACTCGTCAGCTATTCTATTCAGTAGTATGTGAAATAATTTACAATAACATTTTATTAATTTCAGATATCATAATTTCATTTTCATTCTACATAAACTTTAAATTAATTGAAACAAGGCAAAAAAATTTTTGCAGTATAAAAAATGTAAAAATATTAAAATTGAATATTAATTTGCTGATATATAATATTTTTCTCTCCCTGTTTTGTGATTTGAATAAAAAAATTATGTAAGGATATATAATAAAAAATAGAATATATCTTGGGAAATTCAAATATAAACAGCAATTTTTTATAGTAATTTATTTCAAATATAAAAATGCAAGCTGATACTATTTTTATAAATCAGTATATTTCCCTTACCATTAACATACTTGAATAATCCTAAGTATCTTATTACCAAATTTGTGATTGTATCTTAATCTAATTTTTCATAGCTTCAGTAATTTCATCATTGTTTCTAAATTTTCTAAAAATGTATTTACCAGTCAAAATAGAGGGAAATCTAATAGTGCTAAATAATGATTATAAGACAGACATGTCATAAATCTAGCATTGTTCAATTTTTAAATTATCTCCATTATTATTGCAATATATGGATGGGTGCTATTATGCTACCAACAAATTGGCCTGTGAATTTTTGCACCAAAACCTAAGTTAACCTCACTCTATAATTAGAATAACTGAGTAATAATTCATATTGATGGTTATTTTTATTAAAATACATCCATACGGATAAGTTCTTTCCTATCTTAAATAAATTATTTATTATTTAATAGAACAACACAAAAATTTCTGTATTCTGCAGACAAAAATCAAGAAGCTGCACCCATTTTATTGTAGTTTAAATGATTCATAACAAGATCTTCACACTACTACAATGCTTCAGCAAATCTGCATTTACTGTCAAAAATTTAATCAAAGCATTATAACAGTAGACATTATTTTTTTAATGAGAAATAAAGATATGTTTTTCAGCTATAACTAGTCATTTTCAGCTTTATGCTAGAAAACAGGACATCAAATAAACATTCTTTACAAATTTCTACATACTATTATATAAATTATAATACTTTATTTGGATTCTAATTTATGTAATAAGTATGCATAAGTTTATAAAGAATGTTTATTTGGTGTTCTTGTTCTGGAATAGAGCTAAAGATGCCTAGATATAGTTGAAAATATTATCCATTTAAGTGTAAATTTTTTTTTGTTTTTGAGAAGTAAAAATTATTTCTACAAATATAATGCTTTTATTGAATTTTTGATTTTGAAATATGATATATAGAAATTATTTAAAATCTTTAATTTACTAAATTGAAAATAAGATTACTAATCTTATTTTTAATAAAATGAACTGCATGCCCACATGGCTTAAATGTGGGCATGCATTATTTTCTGTGAAACAATTTACTATATTTTTCCAAAGTTCATAAAAATTTCATTCATTTCACATTTTCTTTTACAGAAAATTGAATGAAAATTTTCTATATAATGCAAGGCAGTGCTATTTCTTGTTTTCAATACACACACAAACAAACAAACAAAATGCACAAATACAAACTCCTATCAGAGGAAAGATATATTAATCTCAGCTATAATCCTTCAAGATATTCAGTAATATTGTTTATTAAAAATAACATTGCTAGTTTATAATTCCTCTAGCTATTACAATATGATTCCTACTTATATATTGAATATTCTAACAGATTCAAATAAAGTAAAGATAAAAATTAATTATAATAAGAATGAAAATGTACATTTTTATTAATATAGAACAAATTCAGTTTTATTTTTTTAATAGAATAAATTTTAGTTTTAAATCAAACTCACCTCAATTGATAATGTGCTACTTTTTGAACTGATATTTGCACTAGTGAGAGCCAAACATTGATTGCAATTTTTTGCCACTGTTCGAAGGAAAGCATTATTTGGAATACGTATACCAACAAGTGCTGTATCTGGATTGAAATTAGGATTAAGTTCTGATGTTCTTTCTAAAACTACTGTTACTGGTCCAGGAAGTAAATTTTCTAATAGACTTACTGGTACAGTTACTTTTCCCCATCTTTAAAATATAATTATAATCATCATTATTATAAAGTATTATATAAAAATGTCTTAAAATCAACTTTAAATATCACATTAATTAAATTAATAAATTTATAAAAATATTGTACAAAAATTTAATTTTATATTCAATCTGCAAAAATAAATAACTTAAACTGTATTTAATTCCTGACTGTTAATTAGTATATAGTTATAAAAATATTACAAATGTAATAAAAATAATATTAAATATTGTTATGAATATTAATTAATGAAAAGTGATTCTCAATTATGTATTTTTCATCCTGATGCTTCTGAATAAATAGACAATGAAAGAATACTATAGTGATTATTAAAGAAAATGAAATATACAATTCTATGGTCTATTGGAAACCACTCCATAACTCATTCTATATTTATCAAAAAAAAGTCAATAATGAAAAATACAAAGAAAAACCTTAAACATTAAAGTGCTCATATTTTATGCTTTTCAATAGCATTCTTATTTTAATAATCTAAAAAGCAAACTCAAAATTTTTAAATAAACATCTTAAAGCATTAAATGTTAAAAACAGACATTTCTATGAAATGAACATTGTTAGAGGGAAGCAAAACAATGGTCATAAAATATACAAAGGAATATAGCAATGTTGTTATTAAACAAAAAAATTCACAGAAAAATGTCAACATTAATTTAATCAAAATATAGTATAAATAAACTTGGTCTTGTTTTAATACAAATACAACCAATAATGGGTGCTTCCATATGTTATTGGTCATTATAAGCAGATAAGAAACAGAAAAGTTAAATAATGCTTTTACAAATAAGCATTACAGCATGTTTGTTAAAAAACAAGATTTGAAAAGATTTTATTCTTATTTTTATTTGAAAATGATTGAAAAAATTAATGAACAATGCAATTAAACATACAGCTTATACATGCTGCTTTCTGTACTTTCTGCAAAATTGTATTATTAGATAAAAAAGTTAGAGATATATCTTTAGAAAAATTAAAAAAGTGATTTTGAAATTACAATAAAATAAAACTATTGAGGGACTCAATTTAATTAAGTCATTTTAGATGCCAACTGAGATTAATAATACTTGATAAGCCTAATATCAATATCATACATAAAATGTATTAAAGTTACCAGAAATTTCCAAATCAATTCTCAGAAATATATAAGAAACTAAATTCATATTCTGTTTAATTTGTTAAATTAATTGGAAATATAATACCCATATAGGAGAAATGAAAAATAACCAGTATGCCTTAAGATTTTTCGAAAGTTATTTGATAAGGTTTTATGAAAAATTCTGAATCATTAATGTTCCAAAATTAGAGAGGCCAGATTAAAAAAGCTTGATTATATTATAACAAAATGGATTATACATATAGAGCACTTGTATTTTTAACATAATTTGTACTTTGATAAAGTTGCCTCTTTGTTCTGAAGAGTTAAATTATAACCTAGTCTTAAAGCTAATGAAAGGCACAATATTTCAAGACAATTTTGAGGTATATGAAAAGGATTTAAAATACACAAAAATATTTTAGTTCAATATACTTTTCAATCATCATCTGATATAATCATTAATCAATAATATCCAAAAAATTACAAAAATAGATATAATAATAAATTTATAATAAATAAAAGGCAATGTTTATCTAGTTATGATACTATAAAGCTGCAAATTGGAATGGAATCTTGGAAATTTGGCAAAACATCCACAAGCTAAAGCACTAAACACGGTCAAAATTGTTCTGTTTAACTATTCAGACTTTCATTCAAATTTGAATGCTGATGGAGTCTTTCAATTATTTGAGAAGGTTTAAAGTTGGGATACAATTAAGATTTAGAGTAATAATTCTAGGATAGTTCATGGCTTCAAATATATCATCATCAGATATGAGAGATTATTATTAAGATAATAATTCTAGAATCAGTTACAAATTCTCAAAGATAACATCAGTTTCACCAACATAATGGATAGTATCATTAAAAGTACTGTAGTGTGATATCACTACGACATAATGATGAAATCACAGATGATGTCGTGGCAACATAGAAATTAATAAGATTGTTTCATATACTATATATATATATACAGGCACTCCTCTAGTTACTAACATAATTCTTATATAAGTTTTGTTCACAAATCAGACACTGCTGTTATTTTGACTCCAAAAATATTGAAATAACTTTATATACAATATATTGTAATATATTTTACAATTAGACCAATTAAAAGTTTCTTATTTCACAGATTTTAATGAAAAATTCTGAATATAAAGCAAGGAATTTTTGATATAATCACTACCATCTTGAAATACTGTTAATCTTGAATATATGTTAACTAACTTTGTAATTTTATATTATACTAGCTGAAATACCTGGCATTGCAGAGATTTTGTTTATAAATCACATAGTAAAAATAATTATTGAAAAATAATCATTAACATACAATATATCATATATATAATCATACAATAAACAATGCTCCAAATTCAATATCATTGTTTTCTTGTTATTGTTTGTTTATATTTCCTTTAAAAATTAAATGATTAAATTTTTAAAATTTGTTCCAATATGAAAACACTTGTATTAAATATACAGAAATATCTTCTTTTATACAATAAAAAAATCAAACAAGTGTTGAACACCCACTTTGCAACAAAAAGTGAAATACATGCTTGGACTTTTGTTGCATAATACAGCGATCTCAAACTGGCGATCAGCGAAGCAATTTTTTATATGGCTCGTGAAGATGTTTTAACTATTCATTTAAATATATGTTACAGTTGAAAAATTATTGCAATTTAATGTTAATAAATAACAATCTAAAGTTTTAAAGCATACTGTACTCAACCTATGCTGTGCTATCAGTAACTATTGTATCAGTAAAATATTTTCTTTTCACTACAATTTTGTTTTAAAATATTTGACTCTTCATTTCCTTTTGAATTGTGCATTCAGTCCACTTGCAATTTGAATTTGAGACTATTGGCATAAGTGCAAAAGGCCATGCATACATGCAGAAAACCAGCACTTGTTTAACACATGTTTGGCTCTTTGTTTAATTTACCCAAGAATTTAATTATTTTGCCCATGTTAAAAATAGGCATGGTCCATTCAGGAAGTGCTGGGCACCAATTTTTAATAAGAATGTGTGGGCAATATTTTAATTTTTACATATAATTTATATTATTATAATACTCAGTTGAAATACATAATTATGTCTTGACAATGATATGGCATAAGAACAGATTTGGCAATAAAATGGAAATTTTCTATATGCTGTGCATATTATTTCCTTGTGTATCATTTTAAGTATTATTTATTAGCTAGGAAGAATCCATAAATTATGTCACACTTTAGGGGTCGCATATAGATTTGTAAAT
>WUQG02447736.1:0-13139 GCA_011317285.2 Androctonus mauritanicus | reverse complement strand
GAGGACGGGGATCGACGGGCCGGGCCCGGACCCCATGATAAATATTTTCAAGGGGTGGGTCCCGAGACTCGAACCCGGGTCCTCCAGAGTGGAAAGCCGAAGCGTTTCCACGCGGCAATCCGGCCGGCTATAGTTTTATATTACCTCCATAGGAACGAAAATAGAACTATCGAAAGATGATGACGAATAGGAAAACTTTCCAAAGGATTGCATTTCTATTTAGTGCTGACTTCCTTCCTAGTGCACAATAGGCCATTGGTATCTGATAGATTGGCTCCAGAGTAGAAACGCTTCGGCTTTCCACTCTGGAGGACCCGGGTTCGAGTCTCGGGTCCCACCGTTTGAAAATATTTATCATGGGGTCCGGGCCTGACCCGTCGACCCCCGTCCTCCACAATCCTGCTGACCCCTCTATCCTTAGTAATTTTTTTTATTAAGCCTTTGGAAGGGCTTGTTTCACTCCGCCACTTAGTCCTCTTATTGACTGGAAAGTGGATCATCTGTTGACAAAAAAAAATAAAATAAAAAATAGACCATTGGTGGTCACAGTGTTAGGACTGTGAAACGTCCCCTTTCTTTTTTCTGCATATTTTACGCCCCTTTCCAATCAGAAAAATTACTAAGGATGGCGATCGCCGGGCCGGAACGAGCATCCCGAAAATACGTTTCAGGTGTTACTAGACCCGGGACGCGAATCTTGATCCTACTGCGTGGCATGGCGACACCCAGATCGGCCACCCAGATGCTTAATGCCCTCCTTTCCTACATCTACATCTAGTGCAAGCGTAGAGAAAATGAAAGATGAAATTAAAGTACTTCTCCACAAGTAGTAATTAAACCGGTGAGCTCCGCCATTTTGAAAAGTTGCCTGGAAAGCTAAAATAGTATTTGAAATGAATCTTTAACTTTGTCTTTAACACAATGGAACTGTCGGTTCGTAGTTTAATCATAAATTAATGGGGAAAAAGCTTTAATTTTCTAATGTATAATTTTTTGAAATGAATCTTTAACACAACGGAACTATCGATTCATAATTTTAATCATTATTTGATGAGAAGGGAAGTTTTCAATTTCAACACTAATTTCACCTTTTGAAAAAATATCGTGGAATATTAAAAATCGCGATTGATATATTTTCACAAAAATATTCATTAGAACATGTGAAAAGCACACGTCGGCATAGGAAGACATATTTGGTTTAGCATTCCTTTCTTTGTTAAATTAAAAGTAATATTCGAGACTTGAACATTTCCAGTGTGATGCTCAAAATCTGGTAACTTCTGGAAAGGAGTTTCTGGGTCTGGTAACTCCTGAAAAGTTTTTCGAGGTGTTGGATTCGCCCAGTGATCATTAAATGATACAAGGTATCATTTAGTAATTTTAATAATTTTACTATTGAAATCAGAAACATTAGAAATAGATCTTACCTTAAAGAAAATGCTGAGGATTCTATATTTAAAAAATTTGTCATTATACGCTTTTTATTTTTCATGAATTTCGTTTTTTCCTGTCCTATGTTAAGTCAATGGGAGTATCTCGGTCCGGTTTCTCCATAAGCTTATGTCAATTTTTGAGGCGTTATCACTGGACAATTTGACTTTTTACATATTTTAAAATGCAATTTTAATTTGAAATTGATATACAGTGGTACCTCGACTTACGAACTTTTTCATATCCCATTTTAGCATCTAGATACGAACATATTCTCGGTGGCCGGATGGCCAAGTGGTAATGCTCTCGGTGTGCCACGCAAGAGGACCCGGGATCACGTCCGGGGTCTGGTAACTCCTGAAAAGTTTTTTCGGAGTGTTGGACCCGCCCGACGATCCCCTCCTTCACCATCCGGCCCTCCTCCACGGGTGTGGGTGCAGCTCGTGGTTGGAACTAACTCAGCCCCTTAGTAATCTCTCTGATTGGAAAGGGCGTGAAATATGCAAAAAAAGAACTTATTCTTGAGATACGAACCGTGATGCTTTTTAATATAATATTTGTAAAATATTTTCTATGAGTTTCGTATAAAAATATCTCAGTTGTTTTTTGAAATATGCATATATAACTGTTAATATGATAAAAATCGCTTATTCTTGATAATATTAAAGATCTACATAATAATTACTAGTTATATCGAATTCTTTGTTAACTAATTTTTAACTCGCGACGTGAGTTAGAATCTAAGAGATAAAAAAGAAGCAACTGATGACAATTCAAATCGAAACCCGAATTACAAAACAAGTCTCAAAAAAATTGATTTTTTTTTATTTAATGGATGATTTTTATACAAAGCATGTAAAACCAAAGATTTCAAAATTAAAAAAATAATTGTATATAAATGCATATTTCTTTATTGTCTTCAAAATTTCTAAATCTGGGAACGAATTAATTGATTTCTCATAAGATAAAATGGAAAACTAGGTTTCAAAATTCGAACTTTTCCAAGTTACGAACCGCGGCCAGGGCGGCCGGATTGTCCGCGTGGAAATGTTTCCGCATTCTACTCTAGAAGACCCGGGTTCGAGTCTTGGGTTCCACCTCTTGAAAATAATTATCATGTGGTCCAGGCCCGGCCCGTCGATTCTTGTTCTCCACAATCTGACTGACCCCTCCGTAGGAATAGGCAGCCTGTGAAAGGGCTTGTTTCGCGCCCGCCACTTACTTGTTAGTGTTTTTTCTGAATGGAAAGTGGCGTTATCTGTTGAAAAAAAACCGCGGCCAGGGACGAATTAAGTTCGAAAATCAAGGTACCACTGTATATAATGGGCGAAGAAAAACTTCGTTATAAATGTTGCGTACTGATACTAAGTATCGAAAAAGACGAAAATGTTTATGAAACTTATGGTTTAAATGGCACCGTTTTGGAGTTAGGACTCTTTAAAGCTAGCCAATCACCAAACCGAGCAAGCGGAGGGCTGTTGCAACGCATTGCGTCGCTCTCGATTGCGATTAAAAAGTTAACCAATGACAATCCAACTTTTCGACTTGTTTCGATGCCCCCTATCAATACCCAAAACTTTACAACAGGTTGTTCAACCCGCGGTCCAACATAAAATTGTAAACTTCCTTAAAACATTGAAATTTTTATGCACTTAATGCAGTTAATAAAATTTTTATTATTTAAACATTTATCTACGTTTTCCATTTCCATTTTCTAAAATATTTCTTATTTCAGTAATTAAAACTTTTTGGCTTGCATAATGTATTTAGAAAAATCTCTGAACGAAAAGAAGTTAAAGATTATTATATTATGACATTTTTGTTTATTTATCATTATGGATATCAAATTTGTTGTATATTATTTACTAACTTTTTGCTTAACAACTATCTTTAGAATTAGTATATTTTATGTGCGGACCGAGACAATTTTTTTCTGAATTTTTATGTATCATTAAGTACATAGAAATCTCAATATTTTAAGGAAGTTTACAATTTTATGTTGGGCCGCATTCATTACAGCGTGGGCTGCGAGTTGAACAGCTCTGACATAAACTATGATAAAACCGCTTTTATGTGTTATTCTTTGAAATTCCAAGTAAAAGCCATTGATGATGATAAATTTAATTCCATATATAAAGATGTTGGAATAATATTTGATAGCAGATTTATCTTTTCTATTCATATAGCCTACATAAAATACTTGATAAAATTAATAGAGCTAAGAGATATACTTGGATTTTCGGAAAAACATTTAAAACAGATAAACACTTTTCCTGGTTGCTAATGTCATTAGTATAATAAAATTTTACCTTCTGGTATATGTTACTACATTACAAACAAATTTCGGTTTAATTAACAGTATATTAAATTCTACTTTAAATCTCTTTCTCAGATTTTTTTCATTTTTCGCACAATAATAATACTGCAATAAATAATTTTGTAAAATATCGAAACATATACAACATGATCGAAAATACGGATATTAAAGTTGATATTTGTTTATCAGTGTCGATTTTCTTGGAAAATACTTTATTTTTAATGTCAATGCTAGAAATTTGAGATATAGAGAATTTTTAAGTGTACGCTTCTGACAGAATGTTAAAATGTCAAAATTAATTTATTGTACTGCTTTGATAGATTTTCTGTTATTCATTAATGTTATTTTTTGTTTACTATGGGAGTTGCATTATGCTTTATTATTTAGACTATGATCAGTTGTTTTGCTTTATCGTTATTTGCATATGTTTTTTTATGGATAATCTATATAATAATTTGTTTATCCTTATTAATTACTGTGAAGTACATTTTTCACTAAAATATCTCGAAGACTATATAATGAAACTGCGTTTCTATGAGTTTCATTTAGAATTTAAGACTATCAAATATTTTTTAAAATACTCATTCTGAAAAATATTGCAATTTCAAATATTGGCAAAACTTTATATCTTATTCGATAGATGGCGCGATGTGTCGCACGGAATGTTTGCTTTCTGCTGGATTAAATTAAGATCGTATCTTGTCATAGATGATTGTTATGCATAATTTAATATAAAAGAAGGACGTCTATTACTTAAAATAATACAAAAATCAATAAATTGTATAAACATTTTCCATTTTAATCAACGAATGTTTTGCATGTCACCCTGTTTACAAAAGAAATCATACTGGTTTGCAAAACTACGTTCAAGAAATAAAACTGAATTTTCCCTTTCTGATTTGTACAGCGATATTCCAGTATATAGTTTCATTCAATAACTTTAGGGAAATTTATGGATGGTGAGTGAGTAGTTGAGCTGATCGTCAATCAGCCCAACTACATATGCTCCCTCATCCATTGTTCTTGATTGATAACTCATATAATGCAAATGAAATACGAAATATGTTTATCTTTAAATTTTTCTGAGATTTTCCGGTAGTCAAGATACCAAACTTAATTACCTGGTGATTATTCGAAAAACATTCGCGATATTTTGGCCAGATTGGCCGCGTGGAAACGCTTCGGCTTTCCACTCTGGAGGACCCGGATTCGAGTCTCGAGTCCCACTCTTTGAAAATATCATGGGGTCCAGGCCCGGCCCGTCGATCCCCGTCCTTCACAACATCCCTGCGGCTGATCCTTCCGCAGGGATGGGCAGCCTATGGAAGGGTTTGTTTCGCCCCGCCACTTAGTACTCTTACTGAGTGGAAAGTGGCGTCATCTGTTGACAAAAAAACATTCGCGATAAATATATATATCAACAATCATTTCTCTGCAAAGATAGGTGTGGATTAATCATCGGTTAGACAACGAACAGTAATAAAATGATGAAAAAAGAGTAATAAAAAGAAAAATACAGAAATAAGTTGCGTGCGAAGATGATTTCGAGGCCCAATAAGGTATAATTTTAATAGTAGTAAAGCTCGGCAATAATAATATCAAGCGAAAAGATCAAGCTATAGGTCAACATTTACAAAAAGACTAGAGATCAAATCAGTGACATTTTTGAGATATACAGTTTAATAAATTGGTATAATAATGGCTATAGTAGTATTTAATGAGTAGAGTAGTGTCGTTTATCCGAACACCCAAATAACAAAAACATCCGAACAACTGAGGACTGTCATTCAGATTAATACGGATGCTTTTTGGTGATTCGTGATACAAAGATGGCAATAGGCTTTTGCCGATTAATTAACTTGATACATTTTCACTATTTGCGATTTTACGATATTTGCAATGAATAAAAGTTTTTAATCATAAATGTATGTATTAGCATTGTTTATTTCGTAGAACAATTCATTAAAATCTCTTTTCAGTTCATTTTTCTAATGAAAGGATTTATGATATCTAATATCTGAAAATATCTTTTATCGGAAACAGCTCTGGCCCAGATCATTTCGGATAAAAGATCTTTTATTTTATATACTAGAGTTAGATTCACATCTATTGATAAGTAATTAAATGAGCAATAGGCTATTCCTTTAAATTCATATAGAAAGCTATGTATATCTGAAAAATGATACCGATTTGACATCTGGTCATTTTATCAACTTTGGCCTATATGTTGACTTCTTTCGTTAAGTATTATTTTTACTGTGCTTTAAAATCGTTGGAATTATACCCTATCTGAGTGGTTTTAAATCCACCATATTGTGACTTCACACTTTCACCAGAGAAAACAAAAATAAAATTTTACTTTCTAACTTGCCAATAGACAGTATGTCTAAAAAGGAAAGATTAGGGGTGATATGTAGGTAGCTGATCTTCAATCAATTCAATCTGCATCAATTCAATCTTGATTCAATCTGCATAATAGCATAATTCTGTAGACGAAATATTGTGCGTTGATTCTAAGATCTTTCTGAGATGTCTTTATTAGTCAAAACACCAATCTCTAGTCACATGCCAAAATTAGGCAATTCTATTGGTAAACTCTCTCGAAGATATATGTCGTCGTTCTCGGAGAAACAACAGCAAAAAACCACGTGTAGATTGATCATCGCTAAAACTAACAGACAGTAATAAAACGATAGAGATGAACAATAGACACAAAAAAATACAAAAATATGTAGGGTGCAAAAAGATTTTCTATTCAGAGAGATTAAATTTTTACCGGAAAATACTTTTGCAAAGGCCTCGTTATTATTTTTCCATATTTATACACTACCAAAAATATTATTGTTGGCAAAATATGATGCTGTCATGCTGTGGCATCACACTTTGGCAACAAATATAAAACTGAATTTTCTGTTTCTAACTTATACGGTCATTTGCCAGTGAATAATGTATCTAATAACATCAAGAAAGTTAAAGAAGATTAAGCGGGGTTCATGGCAGTGCATCAAGGCTGATGCACTTTCAAATGAGCAGCAAGAAAGAAGCTACAGTTCCAGCAGAGTATTTAAATTCAATAGAAACTTTTGTGATTCTTCATCGTTAATTGCATTTAAAATGCAGAATGATTATGATTCTTTTAAGAAATAAGACAAATTGGTTATTCAATAACTCTAAATTAATCAATGAGAAAATGATTGATAGGAGACCAATCAATGTGTGTCAAACTGGTGAATATATTTTAATTTTTAGAACAACTCTTAAGTCAAATGATCATAAGCTTGCATTTGAATGGCAAAGAAGATAGTTCCCAGTGAAATCAGTATTTGAAATCGCAATAATTAAAACTCAAGACCAATCTTTGGATTCAGTTGGAGTTCATTTAAAAAATAAATATATATGCATTTTCTCTTGGTCAATTATATTTTGTGGCATCTCAAGAAAATGCTCAGTTAATTTGTATCCAATAATTTTTTCTTTCCAGTTATCCCGAAAATTCCATAATTAATTTTTATAAAGTAATTTTTATTAATTTTTTTTAATAAGGCAATACTTCTTTATAATAATAAAGCAGTTTTTATCTAATAATTAATAAAATTGTTAGGTTCATTAAATTATTACACTAAAATCACTCATTAATCACCAACACATTTATTTATTTTTTTATTTTTTGTTGGAGTAGCTGTAACAGATTTATTAATAAATAAATAAAATATTTTATAAGTAATAAGCAGCATACCATTTTTCTTTATTTATTAAATGTTAAAAGTCAGACACATGGAAAGCTTTAGGTCACAGTTTCCTTTTATATAAAAAAAATATTGTAATTTTTAATTTTTTTTTTTCATAGATAAATTACATTGTTAACTACAAAAAATACGATAAATTGACAGTCGCAATATCGAGGATCTCTATGCTCAATGCAGACTTAGCTATCTCGATATTTTTGTCTAAATTTAAACGGTATTTCTGAATTATATAATAATTTAATATATAATAGTAATTTTCAAACTTAATAAACGTAATTAAAATGTTTCTTAATGAAAAATATAAAAAATTATCATTTTCTATAGATATATTTATATATTCTATCAAATTTAAATTTTCAATCGCACGCAACTATTGTTGAATGTATTTATTAACTATATGCCAAACGACGCTGAAAGTAAAATTATCATTTTTAAACAGTCGAACACATTCCTCTTCTATTAAACAAGTCGATGTATTAGACAATAAACTATTATATCAAATTGAATAGAACTTTCTTTGGCTATATAAATAGTACATTTCATAACTTCCCGTGAAATTTCTTAATAAAATATTCTATCAGGAAAATTTGCAAATGTGTCTACATTCACAAGGTTTTTTTATTCCTGAAGACATAATCCACAATCTTTCGAATTTGAACTTAATCTATTCCTTTCAATTATTTATTCAATTATTAATTATTTTTTTTTCTTAAATAGGATTACACAGGATGATAAAACGAACATGTCTTCTTCCTTTGTTAATTTTTTTCCTCCTAAAACGCGGAATTTAAATTTTTTTTTTTTTTTAGCCAGAATTCATCAAGCAACTTGTTAATTAATTTTGTAATTAATAATTTTAAATTAGTTTATAATAAAATTAAAATTTATTATGAATTATAATAATCAGTGCCGAGCCGTCTAAGTGTGATGCCTGAGGCAAGTTTTAAAAACGGCGCCTTTTAAATTTTTTTGAAAAACTCTAAGTAATGAATAATAGTCTACTTAACAGAATAACAGACATTTTAACAAATATTTGTATTAAATATAAAAACAAGTTTTATTTATATTAAAAAAAAGAGCAAAAATAGTTTGAACATTACAATACTTACAAAAACAGAAAAGTTGAATATATTTGTTCTAAATTATTCTTAGAGCTTTTATTGCAACAAATCGCTTGATTGCATCTTTATAATTTATTGTTTTAGATATCTTGTTCTCTATAGAAATTATTGCTAAGTCATCTTTTTGTTCTTCATTATGCATTTCATATTTCTGCAATTCATTTCGGCGCCTGAGGCGATTGCCTCACCGCCTTACTTATGGAACCGGCCCTGATTATAATAATAACAATTAATGAATAAAAATTTAAAAAATTTAAATATGCAGCCTGATATATGCCGAGTTTTAATTGGTGGTATGTATAAAAAAATTAATATACAGTCATCCCTCAGTTATCGCGGTTAATAGGAACCAGAACCGGCCGCGATAAGTGAAAAACCGCGAAGTAGTGTCACCCTCTCATTTTTAACATACGTACATTTTCTGTGTATGTATAATATCAATAAGTGTATATGAAACCATATAAGTGCATATGTTATCATTAGAATATTAAAGAATAGTTTCAAACATGTAAATAAAATATTAATAGTATAAATAACATATATAAAATAATGTATAAATGATATAAATATGATACGTGTGTGTAACATACGTAGATTACTCTTTGCTTGATCTTAAATGCCTTCTGCTGGTGTGCGGGCAACTTTCGCGCCATAATTCCTCAATTTTGAATTTTTAAACAATCCGCGATGTACTGAGGCCGCGATAAATGAATTGCAAAGTAGCGAGGGATGACTGTATATGTATATATATATATATATTTAAACAAATCAGAATTAAAAAATTATGTATAACATTAAATTGATCCAATCAACAATACATAAAATGAACAGGAGAAAATTTTCATAATTAAAATGTTAATAATAAGAAATTCTGATATAAAATAATTTTGTAAATTTTTTTTCAAATATAAGGAATCCATAAAGAATTTTAAGCAGAAAAAACAATAGATTTATTATTAGTTATTCAATATATATATATACTGGTATATATATATAAAACTAATAATAAATTTATTGTTTTTCTTGCTTAAAGTGCTTTGTGGATTCCTTGTATTTCTTATAGACAGTAAAACTTGATAGATTATGATATTTTTTTCAAAATTTATATAGTAATATAATAAGTTTAATTTCATGTATTACATTTTCATTTGTTATATTAATATAAAAGGAATAATTTACATTACGATTCCTTTTTTTTAAAAAAAGAAAAGAATTGGCCAAAGCCATATGGAGAGCTATTCTACTTAAAAGATTAGAATCAAATTTATAGTGCCAGATTTTTTAAAGAGGTCCATGTCTAAGTCATCAATTCTTATCCTTCATTGTACCATTGATTCCTTCATAAGTATGATCAGTATATGGTAAGCTCTTTCTCTCTCATTCCTCTTATCCCTTAAACAAATTCAGCACAATAAATTTCTAATAAATAAACATAATTTTACCTTAAAAACTAAATGAATGAATCAGTTAAAAACTAAGTTATATAACAGAAATAAATACCAGTAAACATTTTTTTATGGAAATTATTAGCAATTGAGACATTTTTTCTATGATATTCCAGATATATAGATTATCTCTAAGATTTTCACTTTTAATTCTCAATATCTGTTAATGTTGTTTCAAAATTTCAAATAAGATATGATAGCCTATTTGATATTTCGACTTGAATTTTTAGCTTGAAAATAAAATCAAGTTTAAAAGCTTAAATAATTATTTCATTTATAAAATGATTAAAAATTTAAGAGAGTCAATGTTTCTTAATGTACACATATAAGAGATAGACAATATTAAAAAAAAAAAAAAAAAAAAAGATTTTAGATTGTGATAGCTTATCTATATACAAAGCAGAATGATTTTCCAGCTCCATGGAATTAAATTATAATAAATTTTAAGTGAGACAATGATTCTATTCTTATATTTAAAACATTAGATTTCTAGATTTATAGACAAAGTAAACTGCTTCAAAGAACCATTCTATTCACATAAAATTTAATAATTAAATAAAATATAACATAACAAAGGGAGGAGTTAGTGCTTGTTCGGATTATACGTTTGGATTACGGTGATCAATCCCCTGTGTGGTTTAAGTAATGATTTGTTATCTGGCTTGAGCCAAGCCTGTCTGCCCGGATAGCGCCAAGGGGGCCGTGGCTAGATTAACCCGTCCGGGAGCACTGCAATCGGCCAGGTCCGATAATTCGAAATTAAATATATTCTGAAATTGGAAATCTGCCGGGGTCTTGGTAGTCTAGCTGGTAAGACGTCGGGGCGTTATCCCGAAGTCCCTGGTTTGATTCCAGGCCAAGGAAAATTTTTAATTTCAGAAAATTAGTCAAAATTATAATATGATTATTAAATAACAGATGGTGCCACCTTAGTCCAAATTTATTTAATTAATTATTAATCCAATAGATGGTGGCATCATACTTCAAATCAATTATTAATGTACAAGTTTATTCCAGATTTATTCACCAGGGGGAGTTAGTGCTTGTTCGGATTATACGTTTGGATTACGGTGATCAATCCCCTCTGTGGTTTAAGTAATGATTTGTTCTCAAAGTTCATTTGTAGTTCTATTTTTTCACTTTTTATCTGTAGGTCATTTAGTATTTCCTTTGTTCATTCAGTATTTGGGTAAATAACACTGTCATCAGCAAATCTGAGATGGTTGAGATACTCTCCATTTATGTTTATTTCTTTGTGTTCCCATCCATTTATTCATTGAAATATTTCATCTAGGTAGACTGTGAATAGTTTCACTGAGATACTATCTCCTTGGCAAACTTCTCATTGAGTCTTTATTTTCCTACTATCTTTGGATATTATGGCTGTTGCTTCCTCATAAATGATATATAGTATTTCTATGTACTGGTAGTCTATTACCTAATTTCTTAATGCTGTTTGTATTGATTCTATAAATATTGAATCAAGTGCTTTCTCATAGTCTACAAATGCTATACAGAGTAGGATATGATATTCATTGCATTTTTCTTTCAGTTGATTGATGATGTGATCAATTGTTGAATAGACTTTCTGAAATCTAGTTTGTTCTCTTTATTAGTTTGAATCTGGTACCTGTTTCAATCTTTTGGTGCATATTATCAACAGTAGATTGATAGGCTTGTAGTTTCTTAGATCTCTTTAATCTTTCTTCTTGTGTACCAGCACTGTAACTTCATTTTTACAGCTGTCTGATATCTGTCCTGTTTGCATGCATTCTGAGAATATCCTGAGAAATTGCTTGTATATTAGTATTCCTTCTTTCTTTAGAAATTCAGTATGGATGTTGTCTTCTGAAATTTTTCCATATTTCATCTTTTTAACTATTTTCTCTACTTCTTGTGTTGGAATATCTTTTGTATTTACTGATCTTGATCTTGTTTATCTTGATTGATCTCATGGTTTATATAATTTCTCATAGAAAGATGCTATTTTTTCCACTGTACTCTCTCTGTCAATGATAAGATCTCCATCATTTTCTTTAATCATTGTTTGTTGGTTTTTGCCAGTCATTATGTTCTTTCTGTATGATTGGAAGCTGTTCTATCCTCAATGATCATTTGAATCCTTTCTCCATTGAATTTTTTTTATTTTATTTCATTTTGTTTTGCACATTTCTATATATTCTATCTGGTTATAGAGGATTTAGTCTTCATCTTCCTTCTCTTTTTGATCAGTTCTTATGTTTTGACAAATATTTTCTTGATGAAATTTCTTGTTAAATTCCTATGGTTTCCTCTGCACCATCTCTAACGATCACCACTATCCCATTGATAAGTCTCTCCTTTTCCACAAGCACTTGGAATGTGTTTTTTAACTTTAGAGTGTATTCTTACTTCTTGGTCTTTAGTTGTCCCATGTTAATCATTTATCCTCTGTGTTATTCAGAGGACAAATGCTCTTCTCTCATATTAGATATCCAGCTTGACTTTGACATGAAGTAGTAGGTGGTCGCTATCTGTGGTGAATTAGATGAGCAGGGGAAATGTCTTTAATTGTACAATTCTTGTTTGCCAGGATTAAGTCAGTTTCATTCATCATCTGTCCATTGAGGCTAATTCGTGTCCATTCTTTCCAACCAAATTGTTTATTGTTTCATTTAATACTTTAATAAGCATAAAAAAACAGCACTACCAGTAGCTTAGGACAAAATAAAAAGGTTATTTATTCCACAAATGTTTTCAGCATAACATTTCACCATCATCAAGCTACAGAACATTAGAATAACAGAACAAATTTTAAACAAAAAAAGTTGTTGCCTATAGTCTGTCCTGGTTAAGAAAATCTTTGATGTAAACAAACCATTTCTCTGAAATTTGTATTCATGCTCTCTAAATGAGTGCTGATTGGGGAAAAATATGTGGTGGAAAAGTCCATCTACACGTGCATAAGCATGTTAAAGGGTTATCGGCAATTGTAAAATTGTGGGAGATTAACTTATTGTTACAAACTACTTAGAAAGCATTGAAACGAGTTATTTATAACATTTCTTTGGCTGACTGCAACAAAAATTATAATCACTAT
>WUQG02447735.1:0-35200 GCA_011317285.2 Androctonus mauritanicus | reverse complement strand
ACACACACACACACACACACACACACACACACACACACACACACACACACACACACACACACACACACACACACACCAATTGCTAGAAGTACAAATCAAAGTCTTCAAGGTCACAATTTATCAATGTATTGTATTTTTGTAGATAATGGTGCAGATAACTATAATAAGAATATAATATAGCATTATCTAAAAGATAAACAAACCAAAATCCATTTAAAATGTGTTTTTGATTGTCTGGAAAAAATATGATATTTTCTTCTTTTCTGTTTAAAATTAATAAAATTATTTTTATAATATCATTTATGATTTGAAAATTGCATTTTATATGCAAAATAAAAATTATTTAATAACAATAATATGTGGGTTCAGTAGAAAATATCATAAATTATAAAATGCTTAATGTATTAGAACTGAAAACTTAAAACATGATCAGTAAAAACAGTTTGTTTTTTGTGCTTTTCATTTCAGAATCCAAATTTATGATAGCTTCTATGATTTATTACTTTTTATATTTGAGCTAATATGGCATTTTTATTCTACATTTACAATAAAATTTACATAATCTTCTCTCATCATAAATTGCAAGGTACTAAAAATACCACTGTAATGGAAGAATTTACATGATATATTTTTTTAACACAAATATAAAATCATTTAAACAGATATTAACATATTCTGAAGTATATAACAAATGATGACTGTAATGTGCAATTCTATCCAATCTTATGATATTTGTTATGAGTTTTATTGTATTTAGACTAATTTGATATTTTTGCTTTACAAAAATATTCACATAGTCTTTCCATATTTTGAGATATCAAAAAATAGAACAAAAAACGATGTAAATATTATATTTATTTTCATATTTTTCACATGTAATATATTCATTTAAAAGATTTTTTTTCATAAAATTTGACTATATCATTATGTATTTATGAGTGCAAGTTTTATATGTATACTTTTTAATTTTTTATTTTTAGATTTGGCTGGCCAGTTTTTATTACAGTATTTAATGATTAGTCAAAATAATGTATCTGGACTTGAGATGATATTGCAAGAAATGGCCAAAATGGTAAATGTTAGATTTTTAAATGCAGTATATAGTATAGTTTAAAATATTGTTAATTTGAACTTCTGATTTAATTAGATTTATTGTAAATAATTTTTTTAATTTTTAAAACATCATAAAAAAAAGAAATGCAAGAAACAGTTCAATCACAAAGAACACATTTTCATTAGCAATAAATGAAAACAATACATTGAGTTTTTGTACATTATTTGTATGTACAAAAACTCAATTTATATTCAATTGCTTGACATGATCAAGAATTTTTCATTCTTATTTAGAGCACATTTCTATATAATGCCATTAAATATCTGTTTTTAATCTGATTGAGTATTGTATCATATTCGTCATTCACATTTTTGAGTTTTTCTGAACAAAACTGCCATATTATTATTAGAAGATACATCTTTCAAAATGTAACAGTTTTAATCAGTTAATGTACTGAAAACTATTGATTAAAATTGAAATTAAAAAAAAATTTTGTTTGCAAATTTTAAAATATAAAATTAATTATTATATACAAATTATGCATTTTTGAATTGATTTTCAGAATTAATTTATGTATTATTCTATCTATTATAATACTTTTACCAATTTAGCAGAATTGTGAGTAAGTGATATGATTCATGGTGATTGTGACATGTAAATATTAAAATATGCACTTTTAATGCATTGACAGCATTATTTTTGGTTTTATTTACCCACTTTATCAATAACAAAATACATGAAATAACATTTTTTTAAAAAATATAATAATTTTTAAACTTTACAAATTACCGTACATAGTAACAAAATTGTTTTTTTATTTTGATATAATAGATTCCTAATAGAAAGGAATAATACATTTTATAAATTTTAATAAAACAGCATATTGTTTCAATTAAAAAAATTAGTCTGATTCCCTAAACAATATTTGATCTATGCTGTATGTTCTATGTTTGTTACTAAAAAATTGTTTAATAGTAAACAACATTTATAAATTAATTATTAATAGAATATTGTTTTAATAAAGATAAATTCATAGGCAATTAAATAAAAACACGGTAATGAACTGATAGGAAGAAAAATCTATATATCTGGAGTAGAATTTAAAATTCTCAATTTGATATATGTCTAACATCAGATTTGATTTGTAAGAAATTTAAATTCTTGTGTTTCTGGAAAATGTTAATTGATATTGAATAATTCAATTAATTAATTTTAAAGATAAAATAATAATTTTTTTTTGTAAGTTTAAAATGTTTTTAGTAGATTTTGGTGTGGTGCTCCTAGTTACAAAGAAATCTCTTATTAATTCTTTACCTCTTTAGGTTAAAACATATATATCATACTTATATATACATATTTAATTATTATTAATAAAAATAAATTTGGTTTTAATTAATCATTTCAAAATTTTGATATTCTAAACTATATGATAGAGAATGTTATTTATTAAACTGAATTTTGAAATTTTAGAATTTAAGCATTTCAAATAACACAGCTGATACCATTCTTGGGAAGTTAAAAAATGAATTATCAGAACAAGCAGTTTTGGTAAGAATAATTAAATAATATACTATTTTTAAACATGTTTATATATATATTTTAATCTTTATTCTTTTTTATTAGCTACTTGAACAAATTGCAACTGATGAATTTAATGAAGAATCTGATGATCATACTGCAATCCCACATCCAGTAAGTTATTATTTATTTTATTATTATTATTTTCAAATGTCTAGAAAATCTTTCCATACAGAATAAAAATTTAGGATAACTGTTGATGGATTGAAAGGTTATAAAAAAAATAAAAAAAAATATAATGGTTATTGATGGAATTGGATTATATAAAATTGAGAAATTACATTTTCTCTATAAGAAGCATACTATGTGGTGATTATATTTAGAAATTTTTGTGGAATTTTTTGTCTATTTAAATTTGTAAAAAGAAAGATTACATTTTTCACTAATACTTTACAAAATATCATAGAGCTATAAAATTATTATTATTTTTTTTCTGCTTATTTTTACACCATTGCTACACGTATGCAGAAATCGTTTTTTATGAAATACACAATTTTAAAATTTAATTTTTAGCTTATGAGAATGAATTTTTATAAACTAATTTTTTATTGTAATCTTTAGATGTCAGTCACAGAAATATCCATATTTTGTTACCATTCACAGAAGTCTCCATTTTACTGCTTGTATTTTTTATTGCTTCTATCAATGTTTTTATGAATTTTTTCTAGTTTATGAATATTTGAATATATAGGATGTACATTGTAGTTATTTATAACATATTTTTATGTGTATATACTCTATCACAAAAAAAATGAATCTCTCAAAATGGAGCAAGAACTGTGAAACTTTGTATATAAATGCCTATCTTTCAACTAGATATATAAATGATTAAAATTTCATTATCAATAAATGCGCAGGGTATTTTGAGAATGCATGGAATGAGTGAATCTGAGGCTAATATAAGAATTGGCATTCATAAGTATGGATATATCTGATCAGTTTTGTTATATTCATTACATTAAGTAGTCTATGAAAATACCACTATGATATATTCATCAGTAGTATGAGCAGCTGAAGGAATTTGATAGAGGGTCTTTGTATGCTTGCAACAAATCTGTGAAAAACCTGCTTTTTTTTACAACGGAGTATATTTAATTTTTAATAAGAAATTCATTTCTGAATATTATAAAATTAACCTTAAAAACTGACTGATCTATCTAATAAATTTTCAAAATATTAGATTATTAGAATCCTATTATTATTATTATTATGCTATATTTGATTTTGAAATTTATTATTACATTGAGAAAATTAATGAGTTTTTTCCTATGAAGAAAGATAAAATCTTTAAAATAAAAATATTTATAAAATGCATAATATTGTTTTGAATTTATTCATTATTATTTCATTTCCATTAATATATTTTTGCAAGAAAAATAAGAAAAGTATAGTGATAAACAAATATAAAAAAAAAGCATTGTTATTTTAAATGAGCTATAATATACATCTTTTCTCCTATCATTCTGTTTCCCATGTCATAAATATCACTGTGCTTTATCACAGTGTTATTTATGACAGAATATATTATATGCATAAATATTTATTAATAATATAAATATATAAAAAATTTAGTTAAATTTTCATTATCATCATCATCTTGACTATACAAAAAATGTTAAATTTCCAGATTAATAACAACAAAGCTAATTTAATAATTCTTTTTTTATATAAATATTTGTGCATATATCATATTTTTATTTTTATTCATTTACACACTAAGCTAGTAAAATAATTGCATTTTAGAATTAAATTTAAGAAAAACATTGAATATTCCAGAAGAGAAGTTACTAAATATAAATCCACAGATCAAATATCAAATTAAAGCAGAAACCATTGCCATAACTTATAAGTGTTCAGGAGTTATAGCAATTTTGTTTTTAATCAATTAATTTTTTGATTGAAGTTGACTTCCATCAACAAAATTCAAAATTTTAATCTATTGGTTATATAGTAAGGAAAAGTAACTGAGATTTATTAGACAAATCAATTACAATATAGATCAGTATATTATTGTTAATTACCTCAATCAGCCAGAATTGAGATAATTGACAATAATAATAAATATATTTAATATTTTTACTATAAATTTACAGATTGGTAAATCAGCACTACTTAGCAGTTATTAACTTCATAAACTTTTATTTTCAGCTAACAGTTTTGCTGCTGACCATCATCAGCCTATACGTTCTGAATACACAAAATAGAAACTTTTACAAACTTTTAAAATGAACAACACAAATAACATCGAGCATAAATTTTGTTAGTCTTTACAGTTACCATAGATACATAACCTTTAAGATACAAAAAAATAATAAATAAATGGAAAAAACAAATTAATAAATAAAGGATAAAATAAAGGAAAAACAATATATTATTAGTGCTTTTTTACAAATGCTTTATTACATGTATAAGGTATGCACGTTGTACCAAACTAGAAGCTCTCTATTTTTAGTCCACTTCATGTATATTGTATTAAGGTCTTTCTTAGTTATTCTTGTGGCTATGATCCCATTATGTTCGATATTATTTGTGATGTTCATTTTAAAAGTTTATAAAATTTTTATTTTGTGTATTCAGAATGTATAGCCCAATGATAACAGCATCAAAAACATTAGCTGAAAATAAAAGTTTATGAAGTTAATAATTGCTAAATAGTACTGATTTACCAAATAAATTTATAATAAAGTGTATATATATATATATATAACAGTAGGCTAGGAGTATGAATTAATATTTTTAATATTTTAATTATTCATATATAATTTTTTATATTATGTTTAAATTTAATAAATTATAAATTTTAAAAGTTATGTCTATTTTATCTGTATAAATAATTATTTTAATTTATTTACAGAGAACAATGAATATAGAAGATTTAGAAAGTCATTTAATTGAACTTAAGGTTTGTAATTTTTATATTTTTAATCCTGCACACTAATAATTATAAATCATAAAATATATATTACAATAATTGAATAACATTTTAATTATTATCTTATATATTTTAAAGTTATTATAGTATATACATTCATTTTATAACATAATAAAAAGAGCAGTTCTAGTACTCAAATTAAAAAAAAACCTAAAAAGTACAAATCAAAATCAAACTTAAAAACCAAATCGTTGATTCTTAAAACTTGTATTTTCTTTAATAATAAGATATGTTCCTTCTAAAGTTTTAAATATTTATTTATTAGGTATAAAACTAGTAAACCTAGTTTGGATTGAAATAATGGGTTTCAAATTATTCAAATTGATTCTTTAGACAGAGTTTGAAAATGGGCATAAAATTAACAAATTATAAAATAGATAATATTGTCATACATTATTAATGATAATATAACCTTATTGGAGAAAATACATTTAGTCTTATTCGACTTTGTCAGTTGTTCTGCAAATTGACTACAATAAAAATAAAAAGTAATTTTTAAATATGACAATAGTTATTGGAATAAAAATTAAAACAATGAATACATATTAAAGAATATTGGCAAAAGAATTTAATGTTTTAGTACCTACATTTAATTATACATAATAGACAATACAACCCAGATTATTTAGTTTTATTTTATTTTTTATCTATAAATTATAAAAAAATTAATTTTTCTAAAATAGAATAAAATTAATTGGCAAAAAAAAAAATTTAGTCTATACTAGTACAAGTTAAAACATTAATGAAAACAAAATAATAAAATCGAGATAACAAAATGTAATTACAAAAATGAAAAAATTAATAAAGACAAGAATGAAAATTAATGACTTCAGTTTAACACACTGATGCTTACATATCAATGTGTTTGAAAATTGACTGTGTTTTTTATAATGGGTAGTCAAGTAATGTTTCAACATTAAATTGATTAAGTTTGTTAATAAATAATTTCTTGTATTATTAATAATTAAAAATGTTTCCTTTTGATAATATTTGGAATAAAATTTTGCATTTCAAAAATACTCTTATATAAGTTGATACCCTATTCAGAGTTTGAAAATCAATAAAAAATATGAAATCTATAAACTGACTCCCATAACTTTCAAATGTTAAAACATTTGAAAGTTATTGAATTAATAAAAGTTAATAATTCCAATTACTAGAATATATTGTTAATATATCTTCTATAGAGTCTGACTTCTTTAATAAAGATAGTAAAATTCCTTTTTCCAGATAAGAATCTGAAAGTATTTAATTTTGATGCACTCTGATACCCAATAAAATCAGAGTGCATAATAATTGTCAAAGGTTTGATATCTGTATTTAGAAACAAAAAATTAATTGTAAAACAATAAATTAACTGATAAACATCATATCCCCAAGTGAAGGGATTGTAAGAGGATAAATTATGTGACAAACAACATATTCTAGAGTGAAGGAACTGTAAAATGTTATAAACATTGTAACACCAAATGAGGGGACTCTAGTTTTCAATCACCTACAATAAAAATCTACAAATCAAATTGATGCCATATAGATTGTTTTATGTGCAGGTGTCACAGTCATAGACAGTCCATGTTTAATTGAAAATAGAAGAAAAATTAGGGTGTATGCTGTCTCTGAGATCTTTATCCAGGATAGGCCAGATAATGTTAAATTTTGACCTGGGAAAAGAAATTCTTTGAAGATGGTTGAATCGAAACTGCCAAAGGAGACCATTGCTTCCAATCTCAATAGAGTCGAATCCCAACCACTAAAGGCATTAATCACTTCAGACTTGATGTAAAGTTGAGTCGCCTCCAATTTGATACATAGTCAAGTCACATCTGCCAAATGAGAAAATTGTCTTCTGACTTAGGATCGAGTCCCAACTGCGGAAGAAGAAAATCACCTCTGAACTTGTTTGGGTGTGTCCTCATAGATGAAAGCAAGAGCACAATTACAAAAGAAAGAAACAAAAAGATTAACTTGTAGTCATTTTTCAAGAAAAAGGACTAAGCTGGAATAAAACAAAAGGAAAAGAAAACTTTTATTCATTGGAGATCATCTGTCACAGCAATTTGTAATAGAGTATTTATCCTCCTTGGATGATCTTATTTGTATAATAATTTGTAAAAATCTGTCTCTTTCACCCAATAAACATGTTAATTGTTGTTAAAGTTGTCGTCTGAGTCAGTTCTGTGTTGCAACACTCCGCTGTTTCTTGTATGACCTATGTGAAGCCTACAACCGCTTGAAGGCTAATTCCTGAACTGTCAACTTAGATCCCATAATATACTGCCCAGAGATCTCACAACTCTATCCAAGCATATATATTGAGCCTGCATGCCTTGAACTATATAGGCTAATGCTATAACAGCTATCAGTTTCTGTGTAGTAAAACCATAAAACAGACCCACAGACCATTAGAGATATATGTCATATAACGATGCATAAATCTTGTTTTTAATTTAATAGAAAATATTATCCACAAAATAGAGGAGTACCTATTGGCAGCCCATTAGCAGAGATACTATAGAGCAGATTGTTTGTAAAAAAGAAAAATGAATTTTGCCATCTGTATTAAAAGAAGTCACTTTATAAAAGATGCATCATCAACATCCTAATAATAATCTAGATGTGATAAATATTGAAAAGAAGTCTGATGGACCAACTTTAAGCTTAAAATTTAAAAAACAGAAGCAAAGTGATTGTAAAATTGAATACTTGGATAAAAAAATAAGTGTAGTCATGAAGAATATAAAATGAAAGTTTACAACCACTCTAATGATCATCAAGAGTTTCTTAAAAGAATCTTTGCATTTTAAAATGGCATTTTAAAATTCAATGCACTTGTTAAGGAGAATGTTAATACACTGTTCATTCTTTCTTGTCTATTGCAGTGAGTTATAATAGATAATGTAACAAGATACATTGTTACCAGAAGAACCAATTTTGAACATCTAGGATAAAATAAAATAAAAATAAGAAACCCAAAGTGAATTGTACCATGAAGATAAAGATTTAAGATGTTTGGTAGATATAACATTAAAATTTAGAAGAAAAACTAGTGAAATATGCAAGAAAATTGCTAACATACAGTAGAAGGAACACATTATTTAATGTTTTGAGAAATGGCAAAGATGAAATTCACAAAAATCAAATCTTTATAAAATACCAATAAGTAATAAGGATATTTTCACAAATAAAGTGTACTTAAGTTACACATATAGAAATGTAATCAAACATCTAAAAGGAACATAAGCAAGATATAATTCCTAAAATTCAAAGGACAACTTCAAAGAGCATTAACCATAAATTGAGACAAAAATAGTTGACTCCAGTTGAAAATCCAAACAAAGGAAAAGTAACAGAAAATATTCAAATATTTAAAGTAAAAATGGGTAATTGCAATGTAATGAATAAACTTGATCCAGGGACATAAGTATAGCATGGAAATGATACAATAAGCACTGTTCTTAATGAATATTGTTATAATACTTTTTGATAATTGTTACCATCTTAAACCATATATATTTTGGGTATTTATTGTATTTTAAACTTTAATGCTATTTTCTTCCAAAGAAGTTAATTTTTATTATATACAATTCTCTTAGTAACCAATTGTAAATATAGCAATAAATGTTTTACTGCTGTTTGGTTAATAAAATGTGTTATATAATTATTATCATAATAATCATTTCTATGAATGGTTTTTATATAATTTGTTACTGTAAGGGACAGGAATGTGGGTTGGATGTGGTGTGTCTTTCCTCACCTCCAGATTTTGCTTTTTTTTGGAAGGGAGAAATGGAGAAAGGAATTTGGAGGGGAGTGAAAGATGCATCAGAAGATGACCCGTGATAACATCTCATGTAGCCCAACCCTAATCTTTTCGTAATTTAATTGTGCCGGGGACAAAAGTCCCCGACACGATTAAATTATGAAAAGTATAAACACAGGTGTCAGATGATATGAATGTCTAAAATAACATTATATTGGTATCTGTCGCAGAGGTGGAAAGTTTTTATTGGAGATGGTATAAAAACCTCCATGAGAGACAACAGGAGAAGAGGAGGCTAGAATTAAAGGGTCCAGAAAAGACACTCAGTAAGAAATAAGAAACTTCAGTGTCTCAGCTGATACTTTCACCATTCGTCTCCATTCAACTGCGACAACAGCTCATTGCTAAAGTGTAATCGCTCTCACTGATAATCTGAATCTGTTCTACATTCCATTCCAAATGCTTCCCATTATCAACAAGTGTTGTCGCTTAAGGGACTAAGGAGAAAGCCAACCTCAATCATCTTGGAACCAATGTATTCAGAACTGAACTGAACATGAATTGATTATTGAATTTATATATATATCCTCAGTTATTTCCTCTTGTTCTTTGCTGGGTATACATGGTGTCTTGTAAATTGTAAAGAACTCTCTCCATGTCAAAATAAACGGAAGTTATTGGTTTTATTTACTGTTTTGTCTGTTCAGTGAATACAGCCTCATCACCCGTTTTTACCTGCAGTGGAGCCAGTCACTGCAGTTAGGCCAAATGCCTATAATTATCATCGGTTGGTTAGGCGAGTTCCACATTACTGATGTTGGATTATTAATAACCAAATGTGTTGTACCATTGTATTTATGCTTATTTTATATTTTGAAGAATAAAAATTTTTGATAGTTTCTGCTACAATGCTATTACTGATCACTTATGATGTTATACGTAGCAACATAAAATGAAAACATCTCATTATAAAATATTTTAAAATTCATGAAATCTTTATAAAGTTTCATTTAATGTGCATTTAACAAATATTAATTTATTATATTCTGAGTAAAATATGATTTACATGCTTCATTATTTCATAGCAAAAAGTGAAGAATTCTGTAATATTTAAAAATTTTTAAATATTATAGAAATCTTCATTTTTTGCTGTTATAGTATACAATAACTGTGATATTCATTTGTTTTGATAATTAATTACAAATTCATGGAAAAAGTACAAGATTAATTTCTATTCTGTCAGATGAAATGAATCATCATGATTCTTAAGAATAAAAATGGTAAGCATTTCTTTAATCAAAAAGTAATCAGATTAGTTTATGTAAAACAATAAACATATTGAAAAACATCATAAAATACTAGTCTATTGTAGTGATCTAAATTTGATCCCACTGTATTTTGGCCAGATAGAATTGTATCAAATATATTAAATTTATAATTTAGAAATGCAAGAAATAATTGCTGTTTTAGGATTAAGCATAAGTTACATAAGATTATATGAAATTTGAATTCGAAAACATTCTAGAAGCAAGTGTTCCAAAAGAATGTTTTGAGTAATGCAATTTTTGAATAGATTGTGATTATTGTTAATCATGTTAATGTTTGTATTCCTAAAATATAAATTGCTGAGGTTGATTAGTTTTTAATTAAAAGTGGTTCAATTAATAAATTTTCTTTTACTACTAATCAATGCTTTGTGTATAAAATTTGAAACTTTGATTTTAAACAGTGTTCAAAATTGAAAGATTGTTAAATATCTAAACATAAACTTATAGAAAAAAGATATTTGAAATAGTATCAATGGTCTGCAATGCAAAGCAGCTTCCAAACAGATGGCTTGAAATGTGTTAATGCATAGAAGAAAAATAAATTATTTGTTTGAAATATTTATATATATATTTAAATTTTCAGAGTAAAGGATTAAATACGAGAGGAGTTCTTAGGCGTTTGATTACAATGCATTGTCGTAAAAAGGTAATTAATTTTAAAATATTTTATTAATATTTTTGATTTGGAAAATTAAAAAAATATTTTATAAATAATAAAAAATAAATTCATATTTTGTAATTTAAAAAAAATTCCATTATTAACGTTTTTGAATTTATATATTAAAAAAAAATTCTTTTATTAAGTGAATCCTGCTTATTTTTATTATTAAAAAAATTCTATTGGTAATGTTTTTCCAAGCAGAATGTCATATAACATTATATAGAATATCATGAACTTATTGATTTAAAAAGTTAAAAAAAAAAAATAATAAAGTTTGGAAATTAAACTTGAAAATCTTTTAAGTTTTAATTCCAAATTTTATTTTTTATATCTGTTAAATATAAATATTTTAGAAGAAAAATGAAAAAAAAATTCCATTCTTCTTCTGAAGGATATGAAACTATAGATATAACCTGTAACAGCATATTAATTGAGTCTAGAAAACCTTTGCATTAAACAAAAATATGTTCATTGAGTATAAGAATTATATCATAAAAGATTAGACATTTCCAAATCAATTGAGTGACATGATAACTTAATCCTAATTTGTGAAGTATCAAATATTTTCCAACTGCTTCATAAAACATTACGTCACCTTATTTTTATTTTCATTTTAATTAAAATTTAACTTTTAACTTTCATTTTTTATGCTTATTTAGTCAAAAACATAAAATATGGCATGGCAGCGCTCTATTAGAAAAATCAATGATTGTTGTATAAGGATGTGGTCTAGAGAAGATATTGATGGATTAGATCTACTGACGTTAGCCTATCTAATGGAAAATCAAGATTTTAAACTTATGGCTAAATATATCTGGGTTGAATTACCATCAGAAAGTAGATATTTCAATGTACCACAATACAATACAAGAAGCTGGACTTTATTTTCTTACCTAAATACAGGCTTGAGAAATCACTGAGATTGTTATGGGTAAGAGCAGCGAGAACTTTTAATAAAATGTATCACTTATTATAGAGGGGGCTGCCTACAAGTGCATAATTTATGTAAGGTGGAAATTTAAATAAATAAATAAACATGTATTGATAGTGGAAGCAGTACATTTATGGAATGTTAATTTGACCAAATCTTCCAAACTGATCTCATAATAAGTTTAACTATAATATTTATGAATATGTTATTTATTAAAATCAAATTGTTTATTATATTTTTATTCACTTTTCATTATCAATGTTCTATTATAAATAAGAGAGTATCAAAATTTTCAGTAATAACATCATTTATGTAAGATATTTTAATGAAACAGTTATTTGTTTAGAAATTTTGTAAAATTTAAATTAATGTAGAAGAACAATTGTTCTGCAAAGTTTCATTCAGCAATAATAGTTATTACTTATTTTAATTTTAATTAACAAATGCATAATTTTTTTAATTTTAAGATACCATCACTTTACTAATTTATTCATGTAATAATTATTTTTTCCTCTATTTTTATAGATTAAGAATGCAGACAGAAATTATTGAGATTTTATTTGAAATGCAGAATAAAAATACTGTAAAAGCTAGTTATAAGGCAATGCTTATTTAAAATATCAGCAGCACAAAATAAGTGGTTCCATATTTCAATATCTGAATAAAAATTGATATTCTCTATCTGAACTGTGCTGCTATCTTGTTGATTGTTCTAATATGCTATGAATCTGATAAATTTATAATGCATTTTTTCGTATACTGTTTTTGTTTCCAATAAATCCTCATTTAACATTGTTTCACTTAATATAGTTTTGCAGTTATGTCTCACTCAAATCTAAATTAATTAAAAAATACTTTTAATTAGCAGAGGATCGGATGATGTATTATTTTTTTACATTTCACTGCATGAGAAATAGATTAACAAGTTAGAATCATATTGCATCAGCTGTAGAAAACTAAGTAACCACATTTTATATGAATGCTAACTCAAATATACAATGTTTTCTATAAACACTGTGCTAATGCTACAATACAATTAGAATAGAACAATTATTCAGATTCTCCATATAGAAATGCTTAGACTTTCCAAACAAAAGATTTGGGATCAAATTAGGATCTCATACCACAGAAAATATATATAGTTGATCCAGGCCTAGTTTGTTCCATTCATCTATTGTCTGGTTGGCATTCATGGGTGTAAATGACATGTAATAGGGCTTGGAATATATCACAATTAACGAATGATTAAAAAGTAATGTTAGAAAAATTAATTATGGGCATAACACACAAGTTCTAAAGTGTCTTTTATTGGAAAATATTTTCTTTCCTGTAAATTGTGATATACAATGGCTATTTAACATTTTTGAATTAAAATTTAAATTATGTTTTTTATTCATGCCTTCCATTATTATACAATGTACTAAATGTAGGCACTTACTGTATAGTATAGAGATTATATAAAAGATATTCTGGAAAATGCAATCTTAGATCATCATATTTTAGCATGAAAAGGCCTGAATGTATGGAATTTCACAATGAATATTCTTCATTATGTGAAGAAGTATATCATCTTCCCATTGATATCATCTATAATTAATTAGATCTATTAATAATCTTAATTAAGTATAAAAGTTTCCTGTAAAGAGCCCTGTAACAATCCTTATTTGACTTTTATTTAATGTAAGCAGTTCTTTAGTACTCTGTAATGAAGGACCTAAAATGAGAACCATTGACTTCTTCCCCATTGTCAATAAGAACTTTTACTTTAGCCAAATACTCAAACAAAAGTAATTTTTATATTAAGAATTGGATATTTTGATGCTTTCTCATTCATGTTAAAAATAATTACTGCAGTGATAAGGACAGCCTCCTATTGCTTATAGCTCTTATGATGATCAGACAAGCCATTTTTTGAATTTTTTCAAGTGCAGTCCTGCATGTCTTTAAAACTTTGTCATCAAATGATGATAACATAGGTAATAATGTATTTTAAAACCTAGGTGTATATCTAACATTACAACCTTGATTTCACTCCTTATGTCTTATTCAAAAGTCCATAGAGCTTACAGGCTTTCATATCAACAAAATTTGTATATGGTTTCCAAGTTAATCCTCTGTCTAACATCACACCATGGTACTTGACTTCAGTAGATAATTGTAACTTTTTCCCGAAAGTGATGGTCAAAACTCTCGATGTCTTCTTGTAAATGTAAAAATATAATTGCATTTCTTATAAGATCAGCAATTAATCCAACCTTATCAATACCATTGAGATACTGGCTCCTTCCACTGTCAATGCATGTTTAAAAGTGTCAAGTTGAATAAATGTGGAATATTAATGTTAAAAGTTAAATAATAATTAAACTGGAAATAAAATAAAACAATTCTTATTTTGTATTGGGAAATAGTTGTTTATTTATAAATTAGGATTTGATATTCATGTCAGTCTTTATTTTATAATTGCCTAAACCTTTATAATGTAATTCCTATATTCACTTAATATACATTCACTTAATGCACAAGTTTTCTGGTCTTAATTAGTACATTATAGTAGGACATACCTATAGTTGTTGCATCATATATTAATGTTACAATTAATATTTAATGTTATCAATAGTAGTTATTAAATATAATTATAGTTATAGTTGTATAAAAGTGATTCTTTTTATATTTGAAATTGAGAAATTTCAAGTATTTGAAATATTTTTATTATAGTATTATATTATTTTTAGAAATATTTTTATTATAGTATTACTGATTAGTTAGGTTTTTTAGAAAATTATACAACTTGGGATTGCATAAGTCAGGATGTATTTCAGTTTGCATTCATTTTTCAAATTGATATACCTCTCAAAGTTAGACTGTTCACATAAATGAAGCACTACACAGCAGTGTAGTGCTTCATTTATGTGAACCGTCTAAACAGTAGTTAAAAAGCTGTAGAAAAAAGAAAGTTTCACCTGTCAAAGTTATTTCTTGAATTGATATGAGACATACTTTAAATAATTGAATTGAAGAATTAGAATAAATGATCTAAACTTGCCTATAACTCCCATGCAAATAATTTTTAGAATTTAGAAATAATATAAATTTGAACTTTGGATTAAATGAAAAAATTCATTTAAAATCACAATTCTGTTATTAAAAACTAGGATAGCTTCACCAATTAGATTTTTAATAACAAAATTGAGATTTTTGTTAATTTTTTTTATTATTGCAAAAAATACATATTGAAACAGGATTGAATTAGTAACTTCTAATTCAATATCATATCAATCAAGTCACTAACTAGTTAATTTCACAAATGTTGATAAATTATTTGAATAATTGATTAATAATATCATTTATTAGACTTATCTGAAATTAAATATCATCATGAAAATAAATTGATAATGTTATTAAATAAAATAAGCATAAGTGTGATACTGAAATGCTGTCCCAATGATTTTGGAACAAAGTAAATATTTTTTATTTTTTACTAAAAAGGATTAAAAAAAATTAAAATTTTGGTTTAATTATTAGTCATCAGTTGATAGCAGCCCTGTTTCAAATTTAAAATTTATATATAAATTCTAAAAATTACTTGTAATTTTAGTCAGATTAAATTATTTATTGTTATTCTATTGCTAATTAATTGTTATATATATATATATTACAGGCAGAATCCCATTTTAGGCCAAACTAGTTTCTGATAAAAATTATACTATCTGCATAACTACTAGTTAAAAATTAATGGAATTCAGTAATACTAGTTTTGATATAATAATTTTCATGCCACACTAGATTTGTATTATTTTAATCCACAATCAGAATAAATATGTTTCAAATTAAAAAATAAACTTTTTATTTTTACAACTTATGACATTTTTAAAATGTCATAATAGTTAAATATCATATTTCACCAATGCTGTTGTTGTTATTCAAGATGACTTTTCATATAAATAACAATGCAGTGATGGAGGAAAAATTATTAAACTGAAGTTAATATGAATATTTTAATGACTAAAATTAAAACAATAAAAATAAAAATAGAAAGTTTTAATAAATAGTCAAAAAATTTAGCTTCTGACAGTTTGATGAAAATTATACATAGACCTATCATATGCTTGTAAATTATATTATTACAATTATACATAATTACATTATTAAAATTATAAATTTTTTAATTATATTATTAAAATTATACATAGACCTATCATATGCTTGTAAATTATATTATTATACTTACATATAATTCATGTATTTCCTAGATTATTTAGATATTTGATTAATTTATCCCAGATAATGCTAATTCCCTTTTGATCCAGATAAATGTGGTTTGCTGTAATTCAAAGATTTTGTTTTATGAATATAGAATCTTAAAAAATATATATTAAATATAGTACAAATTCAGAAAATGTTTTTAATATGCACAATAATAATATATGAAGGCTGTTTGGAAAGTAACTTCCATTAATTTATAGCAGTAAAAGGTAAACAAGCAGAATGCTATGCATGTACAGCAATTTAAATTGTCTTTCAGTAGTTATCAAGCCATCATGTTTTTAATTGACAACTATTGATTTGCATTGTGTAAACTAATAATTTAAAGTAACAAAAGAAATTATAACACTGTTCCTACTAGTTGTGAAGTGCATGCAGTTATTTGTTTATCATGCTACTTCTAGAATTTATGGCACAAGGAACTGCAAACAATTCCAAACTATATTGTGAGATACTACAAAAACTTTAGAGAACTATTCAAAACAAAAGGTGCAGTATGCTGACTTCCAATATCATCTTTCTGCATGACAGCATACACCTGCATACCCATTCATATCAATTCATATTTGAGAAATGCTTCAACATTTCAACTGGAATTTGTTTGATCATCCACATATAGTCTCAATCTTGCTCTGAATAACTATTGTTTTTTTTTGATACATGAAAAACTGGTTGAGTATATAGTGCTTCAAGACAGGAGTACAGATGAGGCTGAACTCACAAGCATCTGATTTCTTTATAAGGGAATTGAAAAAGTCAGTTCTCTGATATGACAAATGTCTAAATTCAGTGGCAAAATACATGGAAAAAATAATTTAGATACATGAATGATTTAATTTTAAGATATGTAATAAATGTATTTTGCCATAATATTAGTAATTTTTATAGCTCACCAGAAGTTACTTTCAGAATAACTTTTGTAATTATTATTTGAAAAATTATAATGATGATGATTATACAATTTTTCAAATAATAATTACAAGAGTTGTTCAAAAAGTAACTTCTGATGGGCTATAAAAATTATTATTATTGTAATTATAAATTGAAAACTTGAAACTGCTTTACAACTACTAAAAAATTATTATTGTTGTTGTTATTATTGTTTTTGAATGTAAAATGATATTTTCTTAGTTTCTTCTGGTCATTTTTGTCCTCTTATCTGGTTTTAATGTGTTAAATCTTGTTTGATTTCATTAAAAACCAATTAGACTGTCATATTTATTTATTTTCTATACAACATTATCATACATGTCATTCATCAGTACTCAGTTTAACTCTGGTTTATAAGATTAAAGTGTTTTTGAAAAATGCTCATAAATTGAATTCTTATAAATTGAGGACTAAATTATTGTTAATTTCCTTTAAAAAAATTATAATGCATTCCTGAACCCAAAATATGGCAACTGTTTTTCATCCTGTGTTCAAATACTGTCTGATTATATAAATGATAACAAAATAACTTCTATAATTAGTATTAAATGTTATAAAATAACCTAAATAATGCAATTTTCTTAGAGAGCCTAATGAAGAAGCTGATTGATAGATGGAAATATAAAAATTTCCATTTGTACAGACCAATATACTATCATTTATTATACTGAGTATCCAAGTTTAATCATAAGTAATACTTTTATACTGCCTAAAACACATATATTATCAGGTTAAATAAGTTCAATTAAATGGCAGTTGTGTTTACACACAAACTTTTTTATTCCCTAACATTTTGACAAAATACAAGGTTTGTCATCTTCAGGGGTTAATGGCAAAGAATGTAAGCACTTGGAAACATTCAGAACCAAATTTAAAATAAAATAAACAACTGGTTTCTATGGAAACAATAATAAAAACATATAACAGAATATTATATTTTGCAAAAGATTAAATAAAGTAGTGAAAAGATTAAATAAAATTATAAATTAAAATTTTAAACTAAATATTAAGATGCCCTTCCTTTTTTCTTTTCTTTCTTTTTTATTACATATGCCTATGCATCCGGGACCTCTATTGCAGTTCTCTCATTCAGTACAGGGCCTTCTGCTTTAGACTTTAGTATTTGTAACCCGCAGTAGTAGCACTTCTGTTCCAAGTTTAATATCACATTCTTTATTTGCATATGCCTTTAGAAAAAACTAGGTATAGGCTATCAGTTCCATCTTCAAACTGGATAGCCACAATGGAAGTGTTTTGTTTCCACTTTAGAAGATCCATATTCAATTTTTAAGTCACATACCTCCAGTTTTTTTTCAGAATGGCTTCAGGCCCAATTCATTGAATTCCATTTTCCATCTGATGACTGACCTCATTAGATTTGTGGGTGTGGAAATGCCCCACTACTAAGTATTTGCTGAGTGGAAAGCACTCTTCAAATACTAAGTAGTGTGTAATACCACACAGAGAAGAATCATATCTTTGAAGATGGTTATAAGGATAAAGCAGCCACTTAATAGTTTGGAGAATCCAGATTCAATTTCAGATCCCTTATCATTAAATTTTTCAGACAGGGGTCTGAACCCTGCTTGTTGATCCTATCAGAATGTCACCAAGTTATGGTGAGCATTGGATTGTCTTGCCACTTAGTAGCCACTTATTGGAAAATAGTGTAAAATTATACAGGGATGCAATAACATTGCTTTTTTTACTAGTCTTTGATTAGAAAGTAGTATAAAAATTGAAAAAGATTGGAAATGTCTCCAAATATCAATACCTACAGTTGTTTAATAATTTCATAAAATATTCTTTTCAATAAAATATTAATCACAAGAACTCAATACTAGCATTAATCAAAAATAATATAATAGTGTTGCATGTTTCATCAGAAAACAAAGAATATAACAAAAAATTTGAATTCAATAAAAATGTTGCTTCATAACATTTATAGAAAATTAAATATTACTATTTGTTTACTAAGTGGCTGCATTATAATATAATACAGGTAGTCCTTGACTTATGACAATGATGAAATCCATTAGTTTTGGTCAATATAATTCAATAAATTGAGATCTGACCCAATGATAGGAACTACAGCATCCTTTTTTGTATCTGATTCTTGTAGTTTTGTGTTTTTTATGTTTTATTAAAATAATGTATAGTGCCCTAGTAAACATTAGAAGTTATAAATCCATAAATTTTGGTCATTTTCAGTTTCTAACCATTCTGATTTATGTTGGTGGAGTTTGAAATTGAACTGTGTTGTAAATTAAGAACTGTCTATATAATATGCTAGTTTACAACTCAGAGCATCCAGATTCAATTCTAGCCTATATCAGATTTTTTTCTGATTGGTTTCAATTCTTTCTGTCTTCTTTTTCTTCTTCTTCTAATTGATTCTAATGAACTTCTAAATAATGGATGGGGTTATCAAATCACATCCATTATTTTATAACTAATCCCATCATGCAATTGGTTGAATTAGACAAATGAATTAATTTTCACTTTTAATCATAAGGATCTCGAATTTCCCATTTGTTTTATATAATATATATATATACAAGAAGTCTATGTAGTATAAAATAGGGCAGGTGATTATATTGGTATTGATTATACTCCTCCTCATTAAAAAGGCATACTATAATTCAATTTTAAAACATTCACTTGTTATAAATTTCTCATAAAAGCAGAGTAAAATTTGTAAATTGATTTTTGGTATAAATTATAATTGCTGATAAAACTGAGGTCTGTTATATCAGGACCTCATAAAATTAGGAATGATTGTGCTGTGAAACATTTTGTATTATTATTTCAATAAATTTATCTTTCCAATCATTCATTTAAAAAATTAGCTGATAATGTAACTTTTGTAAAGAACTGTGTGTTGAATTTTGTCTAGTTTATCTATAATTCTTCTCATTTTTATTAAAATTAGTTACGACAAAACTAGTTTTGCATAATTTGGCTTCAGTCAATACTAATTTGGCATATTCAAAATTAGTGGCAATTAAAATTAATAGTGACTGATTACTGTTTGTTGAAAGTAATTTAGATGAGAAAAAGTTTTGCTTAAATTTGATTTTACCTGTAACATATATATAATTATTATATAATTATATAATACAATAAATTGTTGTTGTTAATAATTTTAATTATATGTATATCTAGAATTTAGAAAGAGTAATTGAATTGAAGAAGGAATTTGACAACCAAAATAGCTTTTATACTGGTTCTATATATGCTCAGTTGATGGAATTGTTTGTATATCATGGGAAATTAGATGATGCTTTAAATTGTAAATCTCTTCTGTAAGTTTTAATTACAGATTACTGAAATTAAATAAATTAATTTTCTTATCATAATGTCAATTTTTAATTTTTTAGAGAAAAAATGGAACCTGATTTTCCTCTAGACACTCACAAAGTGATAAATCTTGCTACATTGTTAATTCAAAATGACAAATATGATGGTAACTTTTTAAAAATAATTATAAATAAAACTAATTTATAAAATTTTAAGATTGCATTTAATTAAAAATGAATTATTAGTATAGAAAAAATTACCATTGCTTATATTTAGCAAATTAACAGTTGTATGTATTGGGTTGATGCAAAAGTTTGTTCCATTTTTTAATCAAAATTTATATATAACATTTATTTTTAAATATAATTGATCAATTAAATGTAATCTGTTTTGTTTGATGACTTTCTGCTATCTCTATTGATGAAATCAATAATTTGATTTGGATAAATATTGCTCACATATTTCATCAAATATTGGTGATAGTAGCTCGTAATATGATTCCTTTCCATCCCTTCAGAAACTCAGCATAATCTTCAGTTGTAAACTGGCTTTTGTTGTGGTTAAAGAATATTACCATATTTATGTCACAATGTCTTTTACTGTATGCTGTTATGTAATCCATTTTTCATCATCATTAATTATCTACTTCAAAAATGGATTAGTTTTGTTTTGCTTTAGCAGAGAATTCAAACAGAAATACAGTTTATCAAATTTGTTTCAGAGAAGTTTTATGGAATGCATTCGTTAGCTCTGCTAGCAATTCCAAGTTGTTGCAATCACCTTGAAATGGTTGATTGCTCAATGCTAAATATTTCTGCAATCTTTTAAATTATTAGATGTCATTCACCTTCAGTCAGAGCCAAATTATCAATACTATCGGTCTCAATTGGCCATCTGGAACATTGCGCATCATCATGATCAAAATTTTATTCACAAAAATATTTAAACCACTTATGAACTTTCAACAGCATTCTCTCCATGTACATTGCATATCATTCTTTCAGTGTGTGATATGTTTTACCTTTTCAGGAATAAAAAACATGATATGCTGAAAATGCTCCTTGTTTTCTTCCATCATCAACTCAAAAAGAATCCTTAAAAATCTATCAAAATTTTATAAAAATGTTAGCTTTTGAATGGCATATAACTGTTTAAATATTTTAAGTTGGTAATTTGAATTTATAACACAATGCTGTGAAATAAAAAAGTAGAATGAATTTTTGCATCACCTCAATAATTTTAGTTATTAAGATAACTATAATGTTTTCTGTTTATCTATGTCATTGTCAATTCTATAGACTAGAATATTCTAAATGAAAATATTCAATTTATAATGATCAATAACATAAATATTAAATAAATGTGTTGGGATTATTAATCTTTTTCAGTTTCCTTGCATAATATGAAAGTTCTAATTAATACAATTAAACTAAACTAATCATTAATAAAGCACAAATAGTAGATTTGATTATCCATCAGTAATGTTTCGATTTGAATTAAATAAATTCAAATGTGTGATGACAAAATTATTAATATGGAACATTGATGTGAAATTACATCAAAATAATATGAGTTTCTATGTAGCTTTATCAAACAATTATCTTATGGTTTTTAAATTTACATCATGAATATTTGAATTTATTTCTATAAAAAATTTCAAGAGTGAAGAAATGTTAATGTTTCCACTTTTAAATCATATGATTTGTAGTTTTGATTTCTTTAAGTAATGCAGTAATTAATACAGGCAATCCTCAAGTTACAAACTTAATTCATATGCAAATTCTGTTCATAATTCACTTACTGCTGTTATTTTGCCTCTAAAAGTACTGAAATAACTTTATATACTATATTATGACATCATCACACCCAAAGGTTTGATTTTTTCCAGTTTTGTTTACAGATAAAATATTATTTGCAACTATCAGAAAATCTCGCCAATCAAAAATTAATATCTCTCTACAAATGATGTACCAGAAATTCCCAGCACACCAGCTGATATTATATATATAGATATAGTAGCATATCCCTGAATAGCCATTAAAATCAGAAAATGAGTTTAATTTTAATTCAAATAACTAGTATGCTTTCAGATACATCACTTTTAATCTGGAAATTTTTTAATCAATACTTTTTTCTTGAGTTTAGATGCTATAAAGTTAATTGAAGATCATCACAAGAAATTTGGCCTAAATAAGAGAATAGGAGAAGGTTTAGAAAGAAATATTACTCGTCTGTTAACAACTATTGCTGATAAAGGAAATGTAGATTTTGTAAAAAAAATGTTTGAAATGTTAGTTATAAAATATAATTATACTGAAGTGTCAAATATTGTACTTGGGCCTCTAGTTAAAGTTCATCTGATTAAGTAAGTTTATAATTTTATTTCATTGTTTTTTAATATACTAATGAATTGATCAATTACATGTATTTCAGAAATGAATTGAAAATATGCTTTGAATTTCATAAATATTCTAATAAAAAGAATTTTATTCAATAACAAGAATTTAGATTATTATTTAAATAATAATAATAATTTTTTTTATATGTTTGCATCTGTTTCAACTTATAAAATATTTATTGCCAATCTTCTTCTTTCACTTTCGATATAATTGAATGTTTGATCTTGAAGCAACAGGATTTGAAAAATTATATATTGTTAAATTGTTGCCAATAGTAGCAATAGATTAAATTTTTTACAAAAAAAAACTATTTAAATATTTTTATGAATTGAAAAAAATTGAATATTTGCATAATATTTGTTATGAAGCAAATAAATACAATTCTGATGAAAAAGTTTTTTATAATATACAAATTTTAAAAGGTTATCATCAATTAAAAGTACTAATATTCATTGATGTTTTTCTTCCATGAAATTTTATATTATTTAAATAATTACAAAAAAATAATAGATAAAAATTTATCTAATATTAATAGATGCAATATTATACTGAAGTGAAAGTTTCAAAGTGATAAGCTTATCCCTCCAGAGAGACTGTAAGTTAAAGTAAACAGAGTAGAGTATCAAATTACTGATATAATTCTGCATTTATGTTACACACATAAATGAACATAGCAACAGAATTGCATCATTGCATTATCAAAGTGTTAATATCTTGACATATAAATAAAAACAATGGAAATGTAAGATTGGGCTGGCAGATTTTTTCTATCTACTTTGGCTCTCTTCTGTATCATATATTATTTTAACTTTTTAGGAAGATGTTTCAATGCAGAGTTCATATATCTTTTGTGTTATATGATATTTCAATGTGGTGGTGATTGCAAAAAAGCCAATGGACACTTATAGATTGATTCTACTTATGGAGAGCTTTTATATCTCTATGTGACTCCAGAATATTGAGATGCTCAAAATTCTATGAATATTGAGTGTTGAATTAATAATGATGCCCAAAATTCTATGAATTTTGGGCATCATTATTTTGCAGTATAACAACAATTTTTTAATTATACAGACTAATACTATCTATATATATTGGATTTATCTCCATTTCTTCTATTATAATTTCTCTGCTACATAATAAATTTTTATAAATTCTAATATATTATTAATATTTGATTTTGTGAAAAAAATTGATAAACCATTCTTTTAATTTTTAAATTTTGAGAATTTATACTTATTGCTTCTTTGAATATCAAAGTAACAATTAAATATAATTTTATTTTTACAGTGACAACTTAGATGAAGCTTTTGAAGAATTTAGAAGATGTGCTCAGAATTATAAACATACACCATTTAAAAATGAAATTTGTAAAAAGTTGGTTGAATTAGAGGATTCTGAAAGATTACAAATAGGTATGTAGAATAATATTAAAATTAAATAATAAATACGCTTGAAACCCCAAATGTGCTAGTTCTATTCACAACTATTTGAATATATGCAAGTTATTTTTATTCCCTCAATATTTTGTATGCAAATCAGATTCAAATATATGCACATTGAGACTTACTTGGATTTTGATCTTAATAATACAATAACATCATAATATTACAGTTTTAATATAATTTTTAAATTCTTATTGGAAAAAGATAAAGGTAACTTTTATCTTATTCTAATAAGAATATAAAAACAATCTTATGGTATTGTGTGTGTGAATTAAAATTAAGCTTAAAAGCTGATACTAAGGAAAACCTCAGGAAAGTTCAAATACCCAAGCTTTTTTGATAAATATTATTTACTAATTCGTATACTTGAAAGTCCAGTAATCATTGATAGACATAATTATGGCAATAATGAACAGTTTGTGCTTTATTTTTGTTTTTGATGCATGATTCATTTGAGCCAAATTGCACCAAATACAATCTTTATAAAAATATCAAAATACAATAGTGTGTAATAGACACTTATAGAAAATAGTTTAGCATATAATACTCAATAATAATCAAAAACTTTAAAATGGTAATTGATAAAACCAAACTAAATAATAATAACTGCATTAACCCATTTAGGTCTGTTAACATGTAGACATGTCAAGAAAGTAGAACAAAAAAATGATTAAAAAAAACAATTAAATAAAATTCACTCCTGAGTTATACAGTGCAGCTATCGCAGAGTGTTTTTTTTTTTTTTCTTTTTGCATTTATTGAGTGAAAATCTGTGCTTCCAATGATGGATCCTAAATTTTCCAATTGATGAAATTTCTTTTTAAATTTCATTCTAAAGATAGAAAATGTGAATGGATTGTATTCATAAAATTTGAACTATTTTTCATTGAATCTTATCAATTTTACTTTCTATTCTATTATATTTTAGTAATCTTATTTTGATTTTGTGATGAGATAAATTCATTTTTAAAATTTTAACTAAAACATGGAATTTTAGTATAATTAGCTGCAAAATTCATGAAATTGAAAAAATTTTGCTGATAATACAAAAATTTTAGTTAATTCTGTTAAAATATAGAATATTTTTATTTATTTGATTATTTGTTGCTTTACTTTTACTGATAATTTAATAAAATATGAGAAAATCCTAATGTAAACAATCCCAGGCTATAAAAAGGGGTGTGACATTTTTATTGCTTTATGGTGGTCAGTTGTTTCATAGGAAATCATGGCCAAACTTACTTTACTGCATCACATGTGATATTGGGTGTAGTGTACAACAAAGTATCTGGTAGCCAATTAGAAGTAGGGTAGAAAATGTTATAATATGTTTATGTACAATTGTGGATGATTTTATATATGTTGTGTTTTTGGTCATAATTTGAAAATTTATAAAAAATTAAAATAAAAATTATTGAAATGAAGAGAAAACATATCAATAAATATATTTTATTTAAAAAAAATGACAATATTTTAATAAATTTTTATCACTTTTCAACTAATTAATTAATTGACTTAATGAAAATTTGCATAATAATTCATTTTTTATCAATAATTTTTTAAATATTATCAATTTTCTTGACTCATACCTTATTTTATTCACAAGACTTGCTACTGTCAGAAAATACCAAAAATTTTGTTGGATGGTTAAGTTTTCATATAAAAAAAAAAATTATATTTTCTCTGATCTCATATAATGAATGATAAATTGTGAAAGAAATAAAATTCAAAAAAATTTTTTACATCATTATAATCACAATAAAAACTTTATAAACTGTAAAAAAATTTTTTAAATTTCAATGAAAATTAAGTGAGATTTCACAATTTTAATTTCTTGCTAATTAATTATGTTTAATTTGTAACAATTGAAAATTTCCATGGGTTGATTCCATTAAAAGTAAATGTAAAAACATTAATTCTTAAAAATCGTTTAAAAGCTCATAATTCATATAGAAGATAAACTATCAAAAACTTCACTATCTGATAAGAAAGACCATAATTATTAAAATTTTTCCAAATAAAATTTTAAAAAGTGATTAAAAACAGAATAATTAAAAAGATGTAAATGTTTGGCAGTAAAATAAGGACACTTTACTAAAATGTGCTTTAAAGTAAATTCATAATTTCAAAGATTGCAAATTGATTATTCTTCACTTAATTGACAAATGAAGGCATTTGATTGTGTCCTAATCTTTCTAGGACTATTTTTTTTCCTCTTCCTTTTATAATCTAATGCACTCTTCAGTCCTGTGTGGAAAAGGAATACAGATAGTTCTCTACTTATGATGGGGTTGTGTTTTGATAACCCCATCATTGAAGATCAAAAAATTATAAATTGAAAATGACTTATAATGATAGTATTTTAGTAGTTACAATAGATGATGGAATATTGAATCCTTCAAGATGATAAAATTGTCTTGATTTGATTCTGGATTCTAAAGCTTATAAAATAATCCAGAATTGAACCCAAGATTAAAAGTGTAAAATCATCTGGAATTGAAAAATGACAACAGTCCTGAGTAACAGATGTTTTGAAAATAACATGACTGTTGATTAGAATGAACTGAAGATAGAAAGCCTTGTAATAATTTGAAAGAAGGGACTGATAAGAAAGTCAATGGAAATCACAAGGAGAGGAAATGAAATGAAATTATACTATAGCAAACTACTATATAATTATAATTTATAAAGCTTTTTATTCTAATTATTGGAAATAATTAAACATTTATCTTTTAAAAAATGCAAATTCATAAAGATATCATATTTATATTTTTATTTAGTTATGAATTTAAATATTTCCATATATAGCAAGCTAAAATACTTTATATGACCTTATCTATATTTTCACTGAATCAAAAAGAATCCTTCACTTGTACTGAATCTGACTTAGTATCAGTGTAAATATAAATCAAGTATAGATAGTCCTCAAATTATAGTCTCAACTTATGAATCTTCATACTTATGACATTGATATAATCAATAAATTTGATGATTGGTCAGTGTATTTCCTTATGTTTGAATCCTTCATCCAGTGGTCTGATATATGAAAAACATTCTTTTTTGTATCTAGTTCTTGTAGTTTTATGTTCTTTATGTTTATTAAGATAATGTATAGTGTTGTAGTAAATCCATAAATTTTAGCCATTTTCAATTTATACCAGCAGTACTTGAAATCAAACCCTGTTATAAGTCAAGGACTACTTGCATTTCAGCAAGACAGAATAGATGGGAAGAGAATTTTTCAGTTCCTCAATGATGTATCAAATTATATTAAGAATTGCACAGAAATATTTTACGGTTCTTCCATAAGAGGGATATTATTAAGTCAAATTTTTGCATGCATTTTTTACTTATTATTTATATGCTTTGTCAGCAGGCCAATGACTTTTCAAACAACAAAACATTACTAAATTTATTTATTGATTGAAATTCTGAAAATGTAACTTTTATTCTAATTATTGGAAATAATTAAATATTTATATTTTAAGATGCAAATTCATAAAGATGATATGTATATTTTTTGTTTAGTGGTGGATTTAAATACTTCCATACATGGTGAGCTAAACACTTTGTATGATCTTATCTGCATTTTCATCGACTCAGGAAGAGTTCAACAAGCTCGTAAAATTGTTGAAGTAAGACTAATATTATTTATAATTAAATATTTGAATATTGGCATAACTAATGAAATAATTTATTAAAATAAAGACTCCAGGCATAAGAGCACATCATAAAAAAATAAAGTCTATATGTGAAAGATATGTGCAACTTGATATGGTAATTTAAATTTAAAGTATTTCTTTTATTTCTTGAGATTTTATATTTATAAATTGACATTTTTTAAATTTTCAGGTTAAAGAGTTAGAACAGTTTGTGAAAATCACTAAAGATATATTTGATATCAATAGAGATGATATGTATTATTATTTAATATGTGCTTATGGTAAGTTTTTATTTGTTAATTTTATTTTAGATTTAAATTTTTATTAGTTTCTTTTTTTACTTTTGTACACTGCATCAATATAGTTGACAATTGATTAAATAAAAATTACACAAAATGAGAAGAAACAATAATTCCAGTAATAAAACATCATAAAGCAAATAATAATATATTTTTACTTAGTAAATACTTAATTAGTAATATTGCCATGAATAGGTGGTCCAGTGGACTTTCACTCCATATTTTTATTCAAATTTTTATTCATTCAGAAAATTTATATAAAAAATACCAAAAGTTTTATTTTCTGATAAATATCATCATTATTGTAGAAAAATGATTTTTTTATTTTATATATTGTTAATTTTTAATAAATTTTCAAGCAATTTGATACTCATTATCAAAATTATGTAAATAAATTTAAGTAAAACAAAGTATCTTATTTTAGGCAGTCTTAGATGTTATGAGTTGTTGTGATCCAATATCATTTGGTGGTTATGTGTGAGTGGGAGTGGTATTATTCAACTTTGGTAACTTCTAAATCATATATTATTAATAAATTTTACTTCATATTCTAATTTTGTCATGTTCTCTGATATGTTTTCTTGTTTATATTATAAAAGTTTCTAATTAAGAAATTTTTATATTTTTACAGGTTTTTTTTTTATTGGATTTATAAGTAAATGATGACAATAAACAGATTCAAAAATTTATTCTGTCTTTACAATTAATATTAAAATAATTTGTATTTTGGCTTAAAGAGAGAGGTTGAAAATATACTAGTCATTATATAAATAGTTCTCAACTTATAACCATAGTTCTTACAATGGCAATATCATTGATAAATTCTGTGATTGGTCACTGCAATCAACAAGGTTTCAAGTCCCTGATCAACTGTCTTCTATATAAAAACCATTGTTTTTTATCTGGTTGTCATATTTTTGTGTTCATTAAATTTATTACAATAAAATGGAGAGTAATAATAAATATTATCAGTGGACATTCCATAAATTTTGGGCTTAATTATCCTGGCTTTCTTCCATTCTATTTTAATGCTCTTGTCATACGCTTCAACACTAGAGCTGTGGTAAGTTTTCCTGTAGCAATGTCTTTTTCTATGTTCTTCCATCCTCTGTGTTAATGTCCTAGTAGTGACTCCTAGATATGCCACCTGTTGTGTCTTGTTATATTTAATGGGTATTTTATACACTCCTGGTCTTTCTTGGTATTGAAGTGGGTTTTTTTCATTATGCAATTTATTAAAAATGGTTGATGCCTTGCATGTTAATCTTTTTCCAATCTTCCTTGCTACTTCTCTTGCAAAACTCAGGTTTTTGCAAGAGAAGTAGCTAGGAATTTTTATTTTATTTTTCAGTTATATTATTGTTTCTACTGTAACTATAGTAACTATAATTTTAACAATGTTTTTGTTGTATTTGATGATCTTTTTCGTTTTTTGGTATTTAAAACATTCTGTAGCCTGATGATGGTGAAATGACTCTATCGAAAACATTAACAAAGAATAAACCTTGTTTTTTAACTGCTCAGGAATGCTGTTTTTCTTCACATTTAGCTGTAACATTTGTAAATCAAAAAAAAACAAAAAAGTTCTTGCATATATTATCACCATACTTCATGTTATTGAAATAGGAAAAAAGAAAAGATAATATGCACAAATAAATATGATAATACTGTAGTATAATAGATTGAATTTTTTTAAGTTTATCTAAGTAATGATATAGATGAGCTATTACTCAGATTACTTAATTAGAAAGTGAATTTAATTAGCTAAATATGATACATAAATTAGTAATTATATAATTGTATAGAATATTAATTCCAAGTGAATAACATGAAATTTTAATCTTGAAGGTGCTTGATTTGATCAGGTGCTAAAATAAGTTTGTTTTCTAAATGAATAATAAAAATTAGTTTCTTGTTCAATTATTTCGGGAAAATTTCTGAATTTTTTTTCTTATATCTAAGGAACAATTTTTAATTTATATATTATGTATATAATGTTTTTAATTCATAAAATGTAATGTACAAAAATAATATAAATTAGTTAAATATATAAAATTACAGAAAAATTTAATGTGTGTAGAGTAAATAGATTTGTATATTATCTTTTATAAGATAATATACAAATCTATTTACTCTATTAGGAATGTATAATAATTATATAAAAATATTAATTTGTTACTATTTATATTATTATTATTATTATGCAAGATTTAAATTTTAAAATCTGGAATATTTAGAAGAAGAAAATTGTATTATTAATGTTTCAAAAGCTCCACTATTTTAAAAAAGTTTGGCTTAAAACAGCCAAAATGCTATATATTGTGAAATATATACCAAATTATCCTCAGTTGCCATTATTTAGGAATTAATAATTGAATTATATTTTTTTATTATTAATTATTGTGAAGCTAAATTTATTTATTAAATTTTGAATCAGGAACATATAAGATAATGCCATAGCATTTTATCAATTATACTACTATACCATTGAATTATTTTCATAAATTAAGATATACTGATTGAATAGTTGATTAATAACACCATCTCTTAATTTGACCATAAATATTTGACTAAATCATTTGGTTAAATATTCTCTACTGTATTAACCAGGCAATAATATGATTTGTTATGATAATATTAATCTGATATCATAACTGGAAAGAATCAATAAACAGTCAAAAACATAACCAAATTTACTTTGCAAAGTTAATTTATTTTTTACTGTTATATTGATACTTTATTACATTAATTTTTAAAAAAATTAATTAATTAGAAAATTTTATATTATTTAATTACTGAATTCACATTCACTTGTAATAGTGTAGATTATAATTATTAAATTTTTTCTTCTTAGAATTATTTATATTAATAATTTCATGTTATATATTTAGCAAAAGAAAACAATGTACAGAAAGCTCTAGGAGTTTGGACTTTAATGCAAGAAGAAGATGTCCATCCTAGTGTGCAGACTTTGAACTTCTTAGGTGAATTTTTAAAGAAAAATAATGAGCCTGTTCCATTCACCATTCCTTCTGTAAGTGCTGATAACACAGAGGAAACAAATGCACTCTTACGGAGCATTCAAGCAGAAGATGCTGATCAAGCATTGGAAATTAAAAGAAAGTAATTGTTTTTATATTGATATCTTTACTGATCAGTCATAAATATTAAATATTATCAATCATAAATAATCATCTTATAATAATGATAGTCATTGGAAAATAGTTATTTATATCTTTGCACAATGATAAACAAATCCAAAATTAAAACAATATTATGTAATTGCAAAACTTCTTAAAACATTGCATATAATAAATATATATTTGTGATTATGAGGTTGCAGATTATTTGTACATGAATTGTGTTTGGATTTTTTTTATTTTCTTTAAGATGCTGGATTCATAAAACTATTCACTATAAATATACACACATAATATCTGAATTTGACCCTGTTGATTTAATCACTTATCAATGAATTAATATATTAGTGATACAATATCTGCATCACACATTACTTACCACATATCAAGTGTTTTCCTTGTGTTTCATTTTTGTTATCCAAAATTGAACATAAGGAAAGCACTTACCTGGTAAAAATCAATTTTTTATTTTTTAAATTTAGAAAAAAAATTAAAGTGGCTAAAAAGAAAATCACCTTTAGAAATAATACATTAGTTAATGCATTGAGAAATGATAAAGATCATTGACAACAATTAAAAAAATTAGGAACATATCAAGTACTTATAAAAAAAAAAAAAGAATGGCTGGGATAAAGTATATATTGAGTATACTGCTAGATCAATACAAAAAAGAATTAAGGAACATAAATCAGATGTGGATAAATGACAACAGAATACTGTGCTAGCATAAAGGGTTTTGACACACAGGCCATATAGAGCAATGTAAAATTATTAAAGACAACCCATAACCCAATAAGATTGAAAGTTTTTGAGATTTTTAAAAATAAAATTGTAGAAAATAATAATAATAAATATCATAGAGCCAAATATAGTAAGCTCAACATGGGCCTGATGTAATGAAGTAATACAACAAAAACAGAAGAACTGACTTAGTTCTAGCAATTGTAATGAATTGATAAGTGATATAAATTTCTAAAAAATTTATTTAATATTTTAATTTAATTTTATATTATATGTATAATTTATTTTAAAAATTGTTTTATGCGCATGAATTTTTGTTATATAACATGTTGCCGTAGTTATTCTTTGAATTTCTTTTGAAATGAATTCTAAAACTGTATTCTAAAGTCTATATTGCTTTGTAAAGATTGCTGAAGAGAATCTAGAGGGTCTAAGGTGCTTCAATAAAATTATTTTAAGTTGAAAAGAAAAACTAAAGTTTCTTTATTTCTGTATTTTCCTCTCATTGTGCTGATTTTCAATGTTTTTTTAAGATATATCCTGTAATTATTTCAAAATTTATATAAATTTGTTGAAATATTACTATTATTAATTTATATTTATTGATATACTGTTCCTTAATTTCAATAATCTTTAATTTAATATTTTATAAATTTTTGAATTTATATCAAAAAACATAATGTAAGTAAATCAAAAATAAAAATCATTTCTTCTCATACATAAACAAGGAGAGTCCAATAAATTCTTAAAGACTTTAAGAATAAGGGGATTTTCTATATATATTTATATACAAATATATCTGTGTTAGTTTATATCTACTTTTTAATAAATAAATATTTAATTTTTCAGTTTAGAGAATCAGGGAGAAAAAATTAGTGTAAGTCTCACTTCAGGACTGATAGAAATATTGCTCAGGAAAGATAGATTAATTGGTATGGATTTATTCTATCTATTAAATTTTTCTAAAATAAAAATATTGTATGTCTAATTCAATGTCCTTTACAGAGGCACATAACTTAACACAAGAACTTCTATCTCAAAAAATTTATCCACAAGAACGAATAATTAGATTTCTTCTTGGTCAACTTGCTAAAGCTGGAGATGTTGAAACCATTTCTGCCATGAGTAAATTCATGCCTCCTAGATTGTTGCGTGCAGTTTCTTTTCATAATCTCCTTTGTAATGCGTACTCAAACAGGTATATATCTTTGATTATATTTAATGGATTATATCATTATATATAAATTATATTAGTGAATTATATCATGTTACTAATGAACATGATGATACATTTTAAATGATTTATTATAATTTATTTGTTAATGTTGTAAAAGACTTATGAATTAATAAAACAGAGCACTTTAATAAAGTCAAAATATTTATTGTCATTATAAATGTTTGTAATTTTGAAACATGACTACTTCAGTTATATAAATTTTATTTCTATAAACATGAAAACTAATTTTTCTTAGTATACATAAACCATATTTAATTTTAATGCTTAGTAGTTTTAACAGTTTAACATTCTATAAGTATTTCAAATTGCTTTGTTTTGTCTTTAGTTATTACTACTACTCAATAAACTAGCACTATCAGCAGTTGACACAAACTTTATTCAGATGGTAACTTTTTCGACAGCTTTATCTGTCATCATCAAGTTGACTTGTAACAGAAAATTTACATCAAGGAACAAAAGAACACCGTGGTGTTCTTTTGTTCCTTGATGTAAATTTTTCAGTTGACAAAAATTTTTTTTTATTAATCTTTTATGAAAGTTGTTTTGATTGGATCCTGTTAGTAGAATTGGGAGGGTTTTTTTTAATACTTTATTATTGATTTTCTATTTTATTATAATTATATTATTCAGGATTTTATTATTAGATAAATCTTATTTAACTATTTAATTTTTTGTAAGATGAGCAATAAAATACTTAAAACTGAAAAAATATTGAAGATAATATGAAAATATTGATTAATTTTGTTAAAATTAACAAATATTATTTATTAAGCATTCGTTTTTTGTTTCATTTTTATCACTATTTAGGCAAAAAACAAAAAAATTTGAATATAAACAGTTGTCACCATTTAAATGGATATGACATGTTTATTTTATGACAGCCATTCATTTCTGAAAATTGTAATAAAGCTTTATTATTTTATAAACAAAGCTATTATCAGAATATAATTGATTTCTTGATAAAAGATGTCAGCAAATGTATGATATTAACATGAATTATTACAAATATTGTTTTAGTCTTTTCAGCTATAATTATTATGAAAATATGTAGTGATGAAGTTTCACAATCTTTTGTTGGCAATTCTAATTATATTTATATCTTTGTTTGGATAAATCTTTCTTTGATTTTCATTTAACTTGTGTTTTATGATATTAATGATTATATCAAACAGGTAAGAAAAAAACTAGAAGTAGCAGATAATGCTATTATTTCATAAAAATTAAACCAGGATTTTATCACTAGTACACTTGACAACTGGATACAAAACAGTTTTTTCATAAAAATGAAAAATTATCTTTATAAAAAGAGAAAGATATATATATATTTGCATACTTTGTTAAATCAAAAATCTGTAAACTGAGAAATACCTACAGCTATTATATTTGTAGTAACAAGTTCAAATATGTTAATTTACATTACTAAAACTTCATGGGTCGGTTCCACCAACATCATATAACACTACTGTCAGTGTAACAACGATCAGTAACAACAGATCATTCCAGCATCACTTTCGTTAGCGATGTTTACTAACAGCGAATA
>WUQG02447724.1:0-13141 GCA_011317285.2 Androctonus mauritanicus | reverse complement strand
TCAGAACAATTGTCAATGCCAGTATCCTGATACAGGATGACCATGAGTGTATACATTTTTCTGGCGGACTCTGTATAAGTTAGTTAATAATATAACAAAGCAAAATAAATTTAAAATCTGGAAGTGGTTAATCACAGAATTCTCCTCCTGCATGCAAAAAAATAAAAATACCAATATTAGAATATTTAAAAAAAAAAAATGGAAAATACAATTTTTCTGAATCATTAGATTCTTTCTGAGGCTCTCATAAAATTTGCAATGCATTAAAAGAAGCTGAGGAAAAAACTTGCTATTTGAATTTCCACAGTTTATCATTGTCAAATTAGATAATTTGTTTTGTAAGCTATTTTTAGAAATAATTAATCATCATTTTGTGGCATTGCAATTGCTAGTTTCATGTTACTTTGCAGTATTCATAAATAAGCAGTTAAATTTTTAATTGTATTTACAAAGGAAAACTTTTAATAAATTTTTTGTTTTTGGACACTTCAATATATTGTTTATCTGATTTTAAATTTTTATTTAAATCATTTATTAAGTTTTAAATAATGATTAAGATGTTTATGTGCACATCTATCTTCTTATTTTATATATACTTAAAATTTTGAAACAATTTCACAAAAAGCAGATTGAAATGATTTAAAAAATAATAATACAGTTATGAAATAAATGTTAAAGATAAAATAATAAACAATACTTAAAGAAATGAATATTATGCTATAACAGGAAATGATGTATGTGTATATCACTAATTCTGATCCCAGTATCACAATATAGTGATTAATAATCTTTCTACCTTTCTCTTTAAGAAAAAGGACAAATTACTTTATCATTATTAATTGTTAAGACAGAGAAAAATTATGATTTTATTTATCATCATACTCACTTTGGGCCCATGCCTTTTTGTGGAAAAAGGAATTGTATGTTCTAATGAACTTTCTGGGTTGTTGGTAATTCAACTTTGTTATAATGGCCAAAAATTAAGACTCCGACAAAGTGATTCCCAAAGTTTGGGATCCTCAAAGAGGAACCACCACGACCACCAGACTATACCATCGTTTGGCTAATCACCAACATGGTGAAATTTTTTACTTGATTTTTAAAACTCAAAGAAATGAAAACCAGACCATCAAACATGGTATATAAATTGGATAAAGAAGGATGAGAATGGAAAGAAAAGTATGAATAGAAAATTGGGTGTGTAGAATGAGAATAGACATGTTAAAAGAATGTAGGAAGAATGGCAATGCATGGTGGAATGATGAGATGGCACTTGCTCTGTCTGAGAAGAACACAACATATTTTCAAATGTTAAGTGGAAATGTGAAGGCAGATGAATATAAGAAATATAAATGTACAAAGAGAACGAAAGAGAGTAAAGAGAGAGAGTGGAAAGAAAAAAAGATGAGAAACTGCAAGATGATTGTAAAGGGAATGACCTACCCATACCTTGTCTCTGAGAAGAGACAAATATGGGTATATATGGTGTGAAAGATAAAAATGATAGAATGTTATGGGATGAATTCAGGATAATTGATAGATGGAGAGAATATTTCCATGAGCTTCACAAACTATTAGAGAAAGGGATGAGAGCAAAATTGAGGAAATAAGGATGAATGTAAGAAATACATAGGAATATGATGAGTAAATCAGTGATGAGATTATGAGTATGATTGGCGGATTGAATTGTAGTAAGAGTCCTGGTATGGATGGGGTTACAGCTGAGATGTTTGAAGTATAGTGGGAAGTCTGTTGTATACTGATGAAATTGTTATCCTCTCTGAGAGTGAATAGGGCTTGAGGATACGCATTGCACAATTGAATGAAGCATGTTAGAAGAAAAAGATAAGAATAAATGCTGAAGATGAAAGTACTCATGTATGAGAAGGGTGAACATTGTACAAGATATGAGGTTGTGAACTAAATGGGTGAATGGGGAACAGGTGAAAGATATCAACTTTTAGCACTAATGAGCAGTCCAAGTTTCAAAAAACTTAAAAATATTTATTTCTAACACTTTTTAATAAATGCTTTTAAGTTTTTTGAAACTTGGACTGCTCATTAGTGCTAGAAGTTGATATCTTTTGCCAAGTTGAATTCCGTATAGAGCAGAAGCTTGTGTTGTTGTAGTTATTGACTAATACTTCTACTCTGTCTAAGCTTAAGATTTTTTAGGATTATTACTTTTTTAGGATTTTTCTTATTTAAGGAATAGTATCTGAAAAAAGTTAAATTATATTTATATATATTTCATAATTTAATTGTAAACAAGAAAATTATCATAAATACATAACAAACTATTATGTATTTATGATAATTATACTATTATACTATTATGTATTTATGAATATTTTTTATGATTTTTTATTTATAATTTTTGTGCAAAACTGTAATTTTATTTTAGTTATTCAATAAGTTTTTGTAATTAGTAACTAACTACTGCATTTAATAAATAAAAAATACAGTTTTAGCTTGTTTATCTCCCATTGGAGAAAATTTGAGTAATTTGACTAATCAATAATACTGCATTGTTAATAATTTTGTACTTTATGATTTGCTAAATTTACATTTAATTTGGGTCTACAAACCATGCGATTAGGCTCATTGATTATTATAATAATTTTTTCTACATATTTTCAATATATAAAGAAATCATATATATATATGTAATAAAATGTTGTGAATGTTTCTTCCTTTTGTGTAGGAAATAAAATAATGATATATTTTTTCTGAGAAACTCAAATATATTTTTTGATATTTATTGTCTTTACTTTAAATAAACTACAATCTTTTTCTATAACTTAGTTCTATTATTATAGAGATTTATTCTGTTATATCTCTGCTTTATATATATATATATATATATATATATGTAAACCATCAGTTTACTGTCATTTGTTCTTTATAATCATATTTTTATCAAATTTGGTTAATAATTCTAGTTAACTTCAATGGAAAGTCATGTGAAAAGATTATATTTAAAATATTAAATATTTTTTGTGAAAATTAGGAATTTAATTGAATTTTTAACATGTTCCATAAAAATGTTCCAAAGTTAAAATTATGTTCATAATTTTAACTTTGGTTTAAAAACTGTTACAAGCCAAGAATTTGAAAAATTATTAATTTATAGATTTCAAATTTCTTAAAATATTATATACTAATAGAAAATGAATGCAAACATCTTTATCAAATAATATTTATCACAAAAATATTAATATAACAATTGATATTAAAATTAATAAATTAAAATAGTAACAAAAATAATAAAGCTTACCCCTGAGCATAAAGTTCCATAACATGTGATACTTTATTCCAACCAAATCCAACAAATCTCCTATCATACTCAGGAATATCACGTCGTACTACTATATATGGTTCAAAATCTGGTTCCCACTGGACACGATATGGAGTTGTTGCTGTACGCCATTTTCCATAATTAGTAGGTGCATGTCCTCGAGTCCAAACATGATATCTAATAAAAATAAAATATCAAATTATTATTGCTTTTAAAATATCAAATTATTATATGAGATTGTAGCATAAATAAACAGAATACAAACCTAAATGTAAAAAGTGTACCCATGTCCAGCATGGATAAGAGTTCAGCTTTTGATTTAGGAAAAGTAAGTCTGTACCGCTGAGTTTCAAATGCTGGTACTATTAATGCCTAAAATTAAAATATTTTAAATAAAAATTTTATTTTTATTTAAATAAAAAACCTAATGCTAGTACAGACTAATAAAAATTGTTTATTATTTAAAAAATACAATAAAGTCAATTATAATGAACATAGATATAAAGAGATAATTGTTATAATAAGCAAAATTGGTCACTATCAAAAGAAAAAAAAAACAATTAACAAAAATTTTTGTATTAATTGACTATAAATGCAGAAATTATATAAAATATATATATTATCAATTTATCTTAAAATAGATCAATTTATCTATGTATCTAAGATAAATAGATAAGATATTATCTATTTATCTTAGATACAATATTTGAAGGATTTAGAAAATTCTAAATTTCTTGTTGTTGTTCTGTTGCTTAAACTTTGGGAATGTGACATTATGGACATGTCTAGTTAGACATGACCGTAATGTCATACTCCCAAAGTTTTGATGATATAATGAGGATTCTTTATTATATTATTTGTGTTTAAATTTGTACAGTTTAAAATGTGCTCAGGAATGGCTGTGGTTTGTATGTAAGTTTTACATTTTCAGATGTTTTTCTTTCCCTCAATATATTTGATGATCTTTAAGTATCCAAATTTAAATCTAAAAATTGCAACTTGTTCTTTTATAGAAAGGTTACTGCACTATATTTCACCCGATTTAATGGCTATGTTTCAGGTATGGAGCATAGCCATTAAATCATGCCAGCATGGATTCCATGGTATGGAATCCATGCTGTAAGAGTTTGATTTTTGATGAGAGAGTGGATTTCTTTGAAGATAAGTTTATTCTTGTGATTTGGGTTACCACTGCATCTCTCTTTTACTAGCATATCAACTTGTCATTATCAAAGATGCCAATATGTGAGAGTATCCATTGCAGAGTGATAAGAATCTGGAGAAAAAGATATTTTCTCTCTTGAATATTGGTCGACAAAATCTAAATAGTCAGCAAGGCATTGAATTGCACTTTTGCTATCTATGAAAATTCAGATGTTGTAATTAGGTTCACCTATAGTTTTAAGAGCTTCTTTAATTGCAACGATTTTAGCTCCGTAAGTGGAAGATTTTCTGAGTTTCTAGTTTTTATTAGTTTTATGAGCAAAAATGAACAATGGTACCACTATCAATTTTACTGTTGCATTGTTTACTATCATCTACAAAAATTTTGATGTCATTCATTGTCTGGCATAGAGTTAATGATTTCTATAGAAAGCTGTTTTAAGAGATATGAATCTGTATCAGATTTCTGTAAACCACTAAATGACATCAAATGATTTAATATTTTTGCAAGACTTGATGGTCCTATTAGATTAGATTCTGCAGTATTCTTTATGTTAATGCTATCTTGCAAAAAAGACGAAATGGATTAAGCTTTTTGAATCTTTATATCAGTCCAATTATTTAAGCATTTTCCTGTTCTATATACTTTTTGGAAGCTGCTTAGCTTAAAAGTAATATTTAGTTGATTGTATTTTTTTCTTCCTAAAAAGATGATGTCAGATTCATACTGTGCTATGTCATTACAGCATGAATGATGAGATCCAGAGATGATTTTTGCAGCAGCTGATTTGAATTGTACTAAGTTTTTTAATGTTTGTTTGGGAGCTATAGAAAGGAAAGGAAAACCATATTTCAGGAGAGTTCTAATAAAGGTTTCATAAATTATTTTTAAAGTGGTCATATTCAGGCCCACGCCAAGCCTAATTAGCACCATCATGCAAATGACTAATGAGTGCTTTTATACAATGGCGATATTAGGGGAAAATTGAACACTTGAAATGAAGTTTTATTGCTATAAAAATAATATGAAAAATAACAAAAAAAATTATGTTTTACCTTTAATTTTTTTAAATGTGTAAAAATTTTGTGATTTGTTAAAACCTACATGCAAACACATTTATTGAAGAATTATATATATATTTATATAATAAAAAAATAACATTGCAAGCAAAGCGAAATAATATACTAAACACATCTAACACCAAATATAATGGCTAAACACTATCATCTTACAATTAGAAATAAATTAATTTACATATGTATTATGTTAAATTATAATGAAGAGTTAAATTTGGTTTTTTGAAGAGAAATATTTTTTTTCCGTTTGGAGTTTTTCAAAACGGTAGAGCCCGGTGCCGTCGTGCGCCGCACGACCTTGCACGTATTGACGGCGCGGGCCTGAACATAATGTTATTATGTTATTTTTATTTTCTAATAAAGAGATGAAGTTTAGGGTTCAACGGGATCAGAACCGTCCTTCATGAAAAATCTAGAAATGTGGGACTCAGATCCTTCAGATAGTAAAAATTAGATGGTTGATGTTGGTAAACTTTACCTCAGCCATTTAGATAGATTTAGAAATATTTAGTGTAGAAAAATGAAATAAAAGCTATTATAGACCATATTTCTAGTGTTTTCTTATTTTATTATAATCAAAAGACATGTTTCATTTTAAAATTATAACTTTATGTTGAAAATATCATAAATTAGTACTTTTACCATGTCATTTTGTGCGTCCTTCCACCTGGAATGAGCGCTTATCGTTTAGGTAAATTGTTGATAGGCTACTTTCGCGAACGTACCTTCAACGCTATAGTAAATTGACTTTATTTTGGTGGCAAGACGTAGCCCATTTATTTTAATAAATAGGATGAACAGATCCTAATAGTTAATAGAAAAAGGGTGTAGTACCCAAATATGAAGTATTAAACCATTTTTTTTTTTTAATGATTTTTTATAAATGCAAGTTTTTGATTTTTTTAAATACAGTACATGTTTACGAATGAAGCGCTCAAAATACTTCAATTTTCGCATTTTCCTAATTATTTAATGTTTCGAGGAAGAAGAAAAATAGATTTAAAGGCCATCGAGGGAACATTGTAAAAAAAGCATTATTGCATATATTTTATGCTAAAAATGTTATGAAAAAGAACAAACACAAATGAAATTAATAAAATTTTATTTTTTGGAAAAAATTATAATCAAACACTAAATAAGAGCGTAATTACACTATAATATCAAATCGACTCAGCGGACGCGCTTCTTACAACGTAACTATTGGCGAATTGGTTTTGGCTGTATCAGCCAAGGTCAGCTACCTCGCTTTAGCTGCTGACCGCTGATTGCAGCGCTCCTTCCAGTCTGTATTCAAGTTCCTCGGTCCTATCATACTTACATTAATATGAAAACATTATTTCAATATCTGTATTTGTTTTAGAAATGTTTTAAATTGTAAAGTTAGATTATTCATCCTGTATATATAAGTGAATTTCTCAATTTTATGGTGTATTTATGCATTTTGATATCTAGCCAATCAATCGCATGGTTAAGCATTTGCTTACGAATTAGAAAACCCGACTCTTACACTTCTAGATCTTTTCAGGGAGGATGCAGGATCAGTTAGTTGAATTTCATCCTTAACCTGATTCTACCACGGGTGTGGGTGCCCCCCGTTCATTGCGCTCAATATATGACAAAGATGGAAAGCTGCGTTATCTTTTGATATAATGCTTTCGATATATATTATATTGAAAATATTATATTAATATAAAGTAATAAAATTAAATGCATCAATAATCGATTGTTCTATAGATATATTTTTTAAATACCTTTTAAAAAAATCTAAAATTTCTACATTCATATACAATGACAGTGATACAGTCAAGATGAAGTATTGTATTTTTGGCGAATTAAAAGCTATTTTTTTAACATAATCATTCACTTAAATTTCAAATAATTTATCTTGTACAAATAAGTATGTAAATGTTATTGACTGAAAGTTTTCAAATAATATTGATTTTAAAAATTTATATAATACATCTATGAATACGTGAATACAACGGAATGATATATCAGGTTATGATCATTTGGAATGATAAAAGCAAACATCCTTGGATAAAAGTAACCAATTTGGCATTTGAGTCAGTCGCCATCTTACCGGGACGTTATGTTTGTGGAGATAGTTTTTAGTGGATTATGGTAATTTTGTGCAGTTTTATTTGAGTCAATTAATTATTTGTGAAATAAGAATTTGTTAGAAACAATGGTTAAGCGTAATCGAGCAGTGATCGATTCTAGTAGTGAAGATAGTAATAGTCCAGACGATTTGGATGAAGAACTACTCTCTTTAGCTAAAAGAAAATGTCCTGAAAGAAAAAGTCAGGAAAGTTCTAATTCTGATTCTGATTCATCTGATAGTGGTGGTGAATGGAGTACTGATGCGGATAAAACAAAAAATGTTGTTTCTAATAAAGATGAATCTCCTAGTGATGATAATGAAAAACCTTTTGATTCCGAACCTGAAGAAGGTGAAGTATCAGATAGTGGTGGAGATAGTTCTGGAGATGAAGAATTCAATGATGGCTATGATGAGAATCTCATGGGAGATGAAGAAGACCAGGCTCGACTTGCTCAGATGACAGAAAAAGAAAGAGAGCAAGAATTATTCAATAGAATTGAGAAAAGAGAAGTTCTGAAAACAAGATTTGAAATTGAGAAAAAACTGAGGCTTGCTAAAAGAATTGAAAACAAAAAAATGAATAATAATGAAGTAAAGGCAAATAGTGAGGCTAGTTTACGTAGTAAAGAACGTAGACGCACTGTTGAGGAGAAAAATTATAAATTGGATAAGAAAGCCCAAGCAATTAAAGATCTAAGAGCTGAACGAGAAAAAAAGAAAAAACAACTTGAATTACAGCTACAAAAAGATACAGAATTAAATGAGGAAGCTGAAGAAGAATCTGAACAACCTGTTAAAAAATTGAAAGCCAGTGATATTTATTCTGATGATGATGATGATGATAGTAGCAACTCAGATGCAGATGATAGAAGTGAAGCATCTTATAGATCACGTAGTGAAGATGAGATGCCAAAAAAGCCACAATATATATCATCAAGGCAAGATTTGAGCAAAATCAGACTGTCAAGACATAAGTTAGAGAGGTGGGTTCATGCACCATTCTTTGAGCGAGCAGTAATTGGTTGTTTTGTAAGAATTGGCATTGGTACAAATAATGGTAAACCAGTATATCGAATTGCTGAAATAATAGGAGTTGTGGAAACAGCCAAAATATATCAGTTGGGTACAACAAGAACTAACAAAGGACTGAGATTGAAACATGGTAATCAGGAACGTGTATTTCGTCTAGAGTTTGTTTCAAATCAAGATTTCACTGATAAGGAATTTTTTAAGTGGAAAGAAACAATGGGCTTAGAAAGATTACCTTTACCTACATCTGAAGAGGTTTCAAAAAAAGTTAAAGATATACAAGATGCTATTAATTATGAATACAAAGAAGATGATGTTGAGACTATTGTAAAAGAGAAAGGAAGGTTTAAAAAAAATCCACATAATTATGCTGTGAAGAAAACTCAACTTTTAAAACAGAAAGATATGGCAGTTTTGCTTGGTAATGATGAAGAAGTGCAGCGATTAAATTCAGAATTGGAACAACTTGAAGAAAGAGCCAAAGAATTAGATAAACTTCGCACTAGTAGTATCAGTGCAATTAGTTATATTAATGAAAGAAATAGACTGAAAAATATTTTAGATTCAGAAAAAGCTATTTTACAAGAAGCAAAAGAAAGTAAAGCAAAAGCAGATGATCCCTTTACAAGGAGGAGATGTGCACCCATGCTAGTTACAAAATCTCGGGAAGCTGCAATTAATGCAGAAATACTTCAAAAACTTCAGCAACAAAGGTTACAAGAAGAAAGAGTGAAAAAACAGCAAGAGGAAGAAGAAGAAAGAAGAAAAAATGAAGAAATTAAACAAAAAATGAAAGTTGCAAATGCGGTTCAGCAGCAGCGATTTGGAGATGACTTGTTTACTGCTCATAATTTTGATATAAAAATTGACTTGGCATTACCATTACCAGCAAGTTCATCAAGTTCTTCAAGACCATCTCCTGCAGGAAGAGTTGCCCCAAAACGCTCTCTTAATCTTGAAGAATATAAGAAGATGAGAGGTCTAATTTAAGTCTTCCGTTAAAAATTGAAATCAGTTTCTTTTCTTGTACTTAACCAATTTTAATAATAATCATGGTGTTGCCAAATAATGCAGTAAATTGTGCTTAATTCAAGAATGAACAATGATAGTATGCTGAAACAGAAAATTCAGTTTTAATTTTTCACTTATTTATTCTTATTACATAAGTTTGATAGATGATCTTGTTTAATATCATTTGAGATATTGTGTTTTAAACATAATTTATTTTCTAAAAAAAAAAAAAAAACAAATGTTCAGAACTATTCACAGTAAACATAATCTCTTAAGAAATTATAATCAGGGTATAAAAGAAATCTAGTGTAAAAATGATTGATCTGAAGAACAGATCACATGAATAATAATTTTTCTCATATCAGTTATGTATTTGTAAATGCTTCCAATACAGTTATTGCATAAACAATTTATTTTCTGATTTGACTATAAAGTTATCACTCAGTAAATTATATACAATGTGTCCTGTATATTATATTCTGAGTGCTGTGTTGAGTGTTAAAGATAAATACCTATTTTGCTATGTAAATAGAGAATTTTGTCATATTGAAAGATAAGACATTGATCTGGCAAATTATCTTAATTCAAACAAATTAATTGATTTTACTGGATTGTTAAGTATATAAAATTGGGATTATCTGAACTGAAATAAAAAGATTCTAAATTGAGCATTGATGATGTATTTCATTTCTATATAATGATATACTTATCATTTAAACTCAAGTGTGTACATAGTCAATAGAAATATGTGAAAATTTTTTTCATTGTTCATTGACTACATTATGCAACATCAATGCAAAATTTAGAATTAGCCAGTTGCAAGTATATGTGCCTGATACCACCACAATTCATCAGAATCCTGAATCTTGCATACATTCAATAAATTTATGATCATCTGTATGTGTATCATAAATTGGAGTTTATCATTATTAAATATATATATACAGTATATATTTTAATAATAGTTACATTGAATCATTTGTGTTTTCTAATTTGATTTTTTTTCATAACTTATTCCATAAATATTTGGTTGTGTCACAAGCAAAAAAAAATGTAAATAGAATTTTATAGCTTTTAAAATAAATACAACATACTTTTATATTGGAAAGTTGAAATATAAATGTGGTTGTGCTCTTATGCAGTATTTTAATGTGAGAGAACCAATAAAGTTTTAGTAAAACACTATTTTAATAACAATTGCTAAATAATTTCTTGCTAATTAAAATTTAATATCGAAATGTATATAACAGTTACTAGCAATGAAATAGTAGTAAGTATAATTTTATTTCATTCCTAATACACTTTCTTACAGTTTATACGTTCAATCGTGATCACTGCCTGACATTTAAAAATATATATCATTGCAATTCGGTAATTTTAAATTGCATTATCATTATATACTTAACTGTAGGTATTGCACTGAAGATCCACAAAATATAGCGAAAAGAATTTTTTAAACAATTGTTTAAAAAAATAGCAAATATTTTTTTAAAACAAAGTGTTTAATAGTGCTGTCATATTCATATCAGTTTTAATATATAATCAATTCATATAATCTCAAGAAGCCATCACATGGGAACCTAAACAAATCGGATAACTGGTTTTAATACATCTGCCTATAATGAAATACTGTATCTTGAGTTGAAAGTTTCGTTAAGTCACGTGACATAAATTAGTTTTTTTAAATACCATAACATATTGAGTTAATTTTTAAAATATCAATATTTTTTTTTTTTTTTTGTATTTTAAAATGCGTTACTGAACTTTAAAATTTTCGCTTTTATTTTTTTTTGTTTTGTTTTAATTTACCGTCAGTTCATTTTCATATGCAAATCGTTTGTTTCTCTCTAGATAATAAGCTAAAATCAATTCATCCCGAAAAATAAACATCGTCGGTAAGTAAAAATAATTTATTTTTTATTTATATAGAAAAACTTTCAAATACAATATAGACTAAAATTTTTAATAACTATTATTGGTAGAGGAGATGAGAAAATATGTTCGATTTTCCGTAAATTTATATTGTAGATGAATAAATTCATAAGATTTTTTTGAATAATATGATAGATTAATCCAATAAATCGAAATTATTAATTCTTATTAAGAAATAAGTATTATTTTATACAATTATAGTTCATTAAAATAATATAAATTAAGTTTTTTATGAAATGAAAAAAGTTATAGTTACTAGAATTCAAATCCTGAGGAATTAAGTGACTTAAAATTATCATTCAAGTTTGCATTTTAGAAAAAGATCATTTCAACATAATGAGTCATTAAAAAAACATTAATGGGCTTTGTTTAGATCAAATTATACATTTATGTAGCTGTTACGAATTTCTATCATGGAAGAATATGCTACTGCTATTGTTACAGGATTTATCTGCGGAATAATTAATTGCTTTCTGTTTAATAATAATATTAAAAATCTAATTTATCTATTTAATTATAGATTCCATTTTATACAGTATCTATTATCGAACAGAAACTTAGTGCATTGTATAGATATAGGATTAACAGGTAATATGCTTTTTCAGTTTTAATATATGTAATTTCATTAAAAGAGAGATAATGCTGATGCGTAAATCCACAAAATTAAAGAAAAAAAGATACGAATTAGTCTTTCCTTCCCAATACTGTATGTGATAGTGAAATTATAGGTTATTGTCAGTGGCGTATCTACAAGAGTTTACACCCCCACCTAGAAAGTCGGCAAAATTTAACTATTCCGTAAACTTTAAATCAGTCGAAAATGCATTGTATAATATATGATATATGGCAAATAAATTTTATATATATTACATTTATACAGTCATTTATATTACCTTTTTAATATTTTATACAGTATTATGTTACATTTCTAAATTTTTTCTTCAATTTAAAACTAAACATTTTTTAAATTTTTAATTAATTAAATCAGGATTTTTAATTAATTAAATGTATCTAGAGTCTTTTTGAAATTTTCTTGACTATTCATTGAAAAATAAGGTTAAAAAATCCTTATATTTTTGTATAAAAGAAACGAATATCGTTATCATATAATAAGTTTTTGTATATTCAATTGAAAATCAATATTTATTGCCAAATTTTATTAGTTTATTGCTCAGTCCACAAATTTGTCATTAACATTCTCCCACTAATCATTATTTTGGTACGCTTCTAGTTTTTGCTGTAATTATAGCCTATACTTAATATTTGCCACTTGTGTGTTTGAAGCTTTAACTGAATATTGTATTGAGACCAAGGAAATTGATTGTGGAAATGGAGAATTTTAAATATTTAGTAAATAATTTATTTACTTCATGTTTAAAGTTCTTAAATATTGTATTAAGTATAAGCTAGCAAAATTTTATTGTATTAAAAAATATATAGTACTCTATCTATATTGATACACAAAATTTTCGTATAGTGAACATCGTATTTTTTATTTCTATAAATTATTAATTATGATGATAAATAAT